>VZTJ01004568.1:651327-693959 GCA_013397795.1 Orthonyx spaldingii
GGGGACAGGGGCTGTGACAGCGGCGAGGGGGACACCTGCGCCGGCCACTGTTGGGGCAGAGCCGCCGCCCGGGGACCGCAGCGCCCGCGGACCGCAGCGCCCGCCTGCCCCCGCCATGTCGGACTTCGACAGCAACCCCTTCGCCGACCCGGACCTCAACAACCCCTTCAAGGTGAGCGGGCGGTGGGCGGCCGGAAGGTTTCCTCGGTGTCGGTCTGCGCCGAGCCGCGGACATCCCGCGGGAGGGAGGGAGGAAGGAAAGGGGGGAAGGGAATAACGAAGGAGGGAAGGGCCCCGAGGGAGCTGCGGGCCGGGGTCGCTGCCCTCAGGAGGAGAGGGTTGGGGGCAAGGGGCGGAGGATAAGCAGCAGTTCACAACTTCAGGGTTCCGTGTTTCCTTCTGTAGCTAAAATAACACCAGTCATATTTCAGATGCGTTATTGCGGTGGAAAAGAAAGAGAAAAGTTTGTTTGGTTTTTTTTTAATTTTGAGCCTACCTTTGTGCTAGGGGTGACGCCATTACAGTGTTTTTTGCTTACGTCTGATTTAGCCAGATAGTTAAGCTTAATGAGTTAGTGAATTTACCCTCTTTTTCCTCTCTAGACTCCTCCCACCCCCTTCAAACTTACTTGTTCCCTTACCTTATGTCTGAAGTAATCAGGCTACCAGTGGCTGGATATGAGTTCTGTGCTGCATCTCGAAGTGCTTCGTTGTAATGTACTATAATGCTTTTAGGTTTTGCACTGTTGACTTGTCATACAGCTGTGAATTCTTTCTTCACTCACTGTTCTGGCTTCAGCTGTCAAAGCAGACTGACCTCCGTGAATGCTTCCAGTCCTGTTCTTTTCGTTCCTTGTTATTTGAATCCAGTTTAACTAACTTATGAAGCTACCTACTTTGGTAATATTGCTGAAGTTCTTGCAGACACTTTAGAGCACACAGATAGTATATGGTAGCGAGTTTAGAATGTTAGCTGGAATAATTAAGCTTTTTAAAAATTGAGCTGTCACGTTTCAAGCATATGTCTGTGCAAATACATGCTGGAAGCGTAACGTTCCTAACATTTCTTCGTTAGAGTCCGTCTAAATCATTGATTTAGTTTTTGTGGTCATAAAACTTAAGCAATAGTATTCATTAGGCTAGAATTCCTTAGGCTAAAATCTGTTTTCACTTGTTGTATGCAGTGCAGTGACCTTCCAGATGAACGCAAGGCCTGGTGTTGAGTCTGCTGCCAACAATAGTTTGGGCTGGTACCAATGTCAGTGAGCACTTTGTCATTCTAGAACACATCTTTAGCAACAGAAATACGTGATGCTTTTCCTCCTACTTCCGTGCTTCTTGTAATAGTTAATCAAATAACATCTAGCAAAATCCAGGGCAGTAAGGGGTATTAGACGCAGTATATCTGCCTCTGCAGTGCTCATCAGACTATGTCACTGGTCCTGTATAGTGTTGTGAGACCTAAACTAGGCACATACCTGAATTATCCTTTCAGTCTGAAGACATTGCTTAAAGTGCAAAAGCTTATTCTGGTTTCTCTTGAGAGAAAGACTTATATTGTAACTGTTGGGCAGAGTCCTTGCTCTGCTTTTCATCTGCAGTGCATCATGATAAAATGACTCTATAACAGCTTCTCTGGAACTTGAAGCTCTCAGTTTGGATTTCTTTATTTGCAGAAGATGGTTCAGGAAAGCTGTGTACTTTTCATTTTTCAGAGGCTTTTTTCCCTTCCTTCAGTCTTTGCTATAGCTTCCATCACATTCTGCTGCCACAAAAGGTAACCTTGCATACCTTTACTTACCTGTGCACTTCACTTGGAGGGCCTAAAGGCCTCATATATAAGCCAAAGCTTGATGGCCATCTTGTTGGCAAAACAGCTTTGAAACTAGTGGGTATTAATGCATGCATGGATGTAAGTTTCATCTATGTGTTTTAAAATACTCTGTGCGTAGAACCAGCATTTACAGATGGACCCTGACAGCCTACGTCATATTGGCTAAACACTGTGTCCTCATGTACTCATATTTTTATCTTTGCTTGATAATTTTGTTTATTATGTGATTAGTTGCTTTCCTTGCTTTTGAAGCTGCTTCCTGTGCTAATGTCAAATCACAAAGTAGTGTAGCAGAGAAAGGGTAGGAAGGCATCAGGTGGAAGAGTGGTTGCCAAGGTCTAAAGATAGATCCTTTTTTTTCTTAAATATTTTGATTTTACTAACTGTCTGTGATCTGCATGGGAGGTTTCCTGTGTTCTTATGCCTTTTAATAAAAAGATTAGAGCAGAGCTTCTTGCTTGATGTTGAATCAAATAAAAGTGGTCTCTGGAAAGATAAAGGTAAAGCATAAACATCTAGTGTGCGGAGTATTTTTGGTTGTTAGTACTTTCAGAAGTCTAAAAGTAAAGTATTTGCTGTAAAAACTGAAATTAGCTTACTTGACTTGATCATGAAATGCTGTGGATTTTGAGACAAGTGGCTACCTAACCTTTTTTATTCTTTGTTGCTTTAAAAAAAAGCAACAGACTGTAACTGAATCCAGAGTCAGATATGCTTTTGAAGTCATAATTTTACTCTCTAACTAAATGTCCTCTGAGTGCTAGACCAACAAAGACAGAAGATGGGTTTTTGTGAAAGACAGAGGGTATTGAAGCAAACAGATAAGTGACATGCTAACATTTACAAGCTTTTGATCACATTAAAGTTGTGCAGAAGAAAATGCATCCATGTACCATACAAATGAAGATGTGAGAATTGTTACAATATGATGTAGCAGCAGTGTGAAGGAGTACACTCTTGGTGTACTGCTTCACAGATATCATAATTGGAAGCAGGCTAGTAATGAAATTATTTAATTTCATTTCCTAAGAAGCACTTGTTGTAGCTGGTGAGTGTGAATTCACACTTGGTGAAGTTCTCGCTTACAAGTGGTAGAGTCCCACAGCACCTAGACAGGGTGAGCAGACCAGATGTCGTGGTGGTAACTGCATTCAGTGCTGGGCAAGTCCATAGAGAGGAGACAGATCTGAGTCCAAGTTAGAAAGCCAAGCCAGGACCAAGATCATTCCAGGGGAAGTAAACAGGGTCAGCCAACAGTCTTCTGATGGCCAGGTAAGGTGTTAGTATAAGGAGTGGGAGTCTGACCACTTATGAGGAGTTTGGGAATCCTCAGGGTCCTCACAGTCTATCTTGAATAGGCTAAAGCAGCACGAAATAAATTTTGTATGACAAAACAAAGGTACATTTCTAATGTAGCTGTCTCCTTGTGTTCTCTCTTTTTTTTTTTTTTCTTTTAATGTCATAGGATAGGTGATAGTTGTAGTCTTCTGTCTTGGGAGGTGATACAGTTACAAAGGGTCTGAAATAGCAGTTTCAAAATTCAGTGTAAGTATCATTTACTCTGAAACAATCAGCAGTTCATCTACAATAAAAATTGTTTGTTCTGTGTTCTTGGTTTGATTTTTTTTTTCTTTTTAAGTGAACAGTCCTACTGCTCAGAGAAGTTTTTCTAAGTAGAGCTATGAATTTCATAGGCCTTTGGATCTTGACTGACAGACAGCAGATTTGAAAACTGACTGTTAAATATCCAGATGTATGAAACAGTTATTTTTTTTTTAGTGGCTGTAGAATGAGAACTGTAAAGACTGAGTTGTATGATGAATTGTATTGGGTCAATTAATCTGATGTATTTAGCTCTGAGCAGATGCATGTGTTTGACACGATAGAAATTATGATAGACCTGAAAACTAAGATATGTTTCTGTTCAAATGTGATTGGTGACCTTCAGGGAAAAGCCAAACCACTATGTGATAGGAAGATTTTTCTTTTCTTGATCAGTTTTAGTGTGGGAGGGCACAATCACAGAAGACCTCGAATGTATGTAATGTTAAGTATTTGAGTAATTTCTTTGAGTGGGATTAGGTATCCAAACTGTGGTTACTTTTGAGTTGTTGCTCCAAAAAACCACAGATATTACGTAGTTCTGTCATGACTGACATTCTTGTTTGGATGGCTGAGATGCTCTGAGATACCTAAAAATGGCACTGAATTGCTCCCACTGAGGTCACAGGATTACTTGAGTCACTAGAGCTAAGTACAGAAGTAATTCCAGTTATAAGTTGGATATTACACTTAATCTTGACTCATATGAGCACAAATAAATCTTCTGTCTGGTTTGGAGGGAAATACAACCTGGGGGTTTGATACACAAAGCGGTTGTGCAAATGACTGCTACCTTCTGTGGCAGCAGAATCTATACAGTTTATACCTTTCTTGCTGAAGTGAAGGTAAAGTGATAGAATGGCAGACAGCGACAATAGAAACTTACAGGAAGAAAGAGAAATCCTGATTTTTTTTGAAGGATTGAGACCCATATTACGTAAAGTGTTTGTGCAGCTTTAGAACAAAGTTTTGTTACATGCTTGTATGCATAACTGTTTTTAATTGTTGTATCTAACTATAAAATATACTGATTTAAGTTGTCTGTCTTAAAATCAGTAAAGGACATAAAATACAGATATTTTTTCTGACTTTTACTATCTGGTTTCCCTTCATGTCTTCAAAAATTATGAATTCCCCTGAATCTTGCATAATTTAATGCTGAACATTGTGGTAGTGGATTGTCCTTTAGCTATCCTACATGGCAGTTGGCTTTCAAGAGTGTGCTTCACCAGTACTGTAATTGCACTGTCATCTATTAAAACTGTGAGTCGTTTTAAATGTTACTCAGTATCTGTTATAGCTGCGTTTTTCCACCTAGATTTTCACTGAAGTGTTAACACATACTGCATTGTTATTGTTGCACCGTATACTGATATTTAACGTTACAAAGAGGAACATAACACACATATCAGAGCTTGAAAAGGAGAACGAGTTGAGAACAGCTGTGAGATGGAGGTGATACTTTGTTAGTCATCCAGTACTCCATTGCAGAATGAGACTGGTGCAAACTTTAAGACAAGTTTGACCTTGTCAGCCTCTGAAGTTCTTTTAGGTTTCAGAGGTGGGGACTTTACCTTGTTCAGTAGCTCAGAACACTTCTCAGCCCTGCTTTCATGTGATGAATGTGACATGCAACAGGCATCGCTCAAAAACCAGGTGTAAGAAATCTCAGTGGGCTACTTTTGCTTTATCCTATTTAATAATTGTGTTCTGGCAGAGTGGGAATGAAAACCATTTGAGCATCATTTCATCGGGGCAATGGGAAAATAGCTGATGAGTGATCAATATGTTAACTTGAAAAACTTGGAATTATGAAAGAACTGTCGTGGCTACTCAGATGTTTTTATTATTTTTATTATTATTATACATCCAGAATTTATACCAAATATTTATTCAACATTTGTGTGTGAATTGCCATTTCAGAGGCTTAATCTGGCAGTTTTACAGGACTGAGAAACACTCCAGAACCTATTTATGAAAAGTGTGATGGATAATTATCTTTGGTCAAGAAATCAAAAAAGTCAGACCAACAGTTTTAGGCATTTTGTGTTGCATTTTTGCTTAATTTTCTGACCTAGTGGTGTTATCTTAGGGAGTACTCCACAGAGAGCAGGAAGTACAACTGTTAGTGTTACTATAACCTCCTCCCACCCACAAAATCAAAATCCACAGAACTTCACGATGAACTCTTCCTTAAAAAGGTGCCATTAATTTTGCTCCTATTTAAAAAAAGGCTAATATGAAATGGGTGTAGGGAATAAGTTATAGTAGTCAATGGAGAACTTACCTTGAAATGGAAAAAAATGATCCTATTCATCTAGCAAATCAAAGGCTTTTGGTAGGAGTGGTAGGGTAAGAAATCCTAGTTAGTCAAGATTGACTTTGCTAGATTTGTGGAGCTAATCCCATAATTTTCCCCAGTGTGGATGCACCAGTCTGGATTCAGTCTTGGTAGACCTCTGGCTTCTGTAATACACTCAGACTTTTTAAAGAAATGACACCTTTGCTGAGCAGATTGAGTAGTTAGTTGTGAATAGTTGGGTTGTGCCTCTTTTGCTTTCTGGGAGCTTCCTTCCAAGCACAAAATAGAACAGAAAAAATGTATAGTTACATGAAGGAGGGGTTGTGAAACAGTAAATTCCAGAGAAGTTTCAAAGTGAAGACTGGTTGATGTCAGTGACTGGTGAAGCAGTACGCTGGATAAAGCTTACGTGTGGGAATCTTGAAATAAAAGAGAAAAATTGTAGGGTGGCGGAGCCGAAGGACAGCCAGTGACTGATGATGAAGGTTATAGGATGGATACAGTGAATTAATATAAAGATACATATTTTAAGAGCTTTTGTGTTGAGGAGAACTGTTTTCTTGGTTTGCAGCTATTCTAGACATTGAGAGATCATTCTTAACATAGAGCTAAAAAATTAAGATTTCCACTGTAAAAAAGAAATTGTCTTCTTCTGTAGCTTATTCTTTCCTTAGCTGCACTTAAGGAGATGTGTAACTGATAAAGTGTTTTCCATGTTTTCTTCTTTTTATTTCATTCAGTAAAAATAATTAGTTCTCTTCTTTTAAAATACATTTTGATGTTCACAATATATTGTTTCTCTTTAACCATTTTTCCCTAGGATTAACAAGGTATACTTCTGTCTGCTTACTCAGATATTTGGCACTGTCCTATGAATTCCATGTAAATTAAAAAAAAAAAGGAAAAAGGGAAAAAAAGAGAAAAATTGTCACATTTAAGCATAGCACTTTAGTTTTATGCTTTTTTCTAATCAACGTGATTATTGTGTTCTTTTGATGTACAATACTCTTGATATCCAAGTCTTGGAAGATACTTGTCTTTCTTTCTTGTCCTTGTCAATGAGGATTAAAAAATTATCTTATTATCCCATTTCCTTAGTAGTTACCTTTGTTTCTCCTGTTCTTTTCCTTGGAAATGTATTTTACACATACTTCCCTGTTTCTATTTCCAACAATTTTTTGGTTCTGTTTAACTTAAGTGATTTTTATTTGAAATTGTTTTCAATTGCTGATTTGTTGTAAGCATTATAATCTCTATCCAAATTAATGTTTAGTGTTTATAAACCCCATTTCCTGACCTCTGCACTAAAATAGTGCTTTATCTCCCTACTAGTCCTTGGGACTGAAAAATGTTCTGTGCAGAAAATGCTTTTGTCTTTTTGGTGGAAGAGTGGGTATCCCTCAAAGTGAAAAGTTTTTTCAGCAGCATGAATGACAGTTTGGAGGAACTGATTCCTGGTTCACTATATTCTCTTCACTGAGAAGAAATCAAAATCACAACTAACAATGTAAACTCAGCTGATGGTATTTTTCAGATTATTACTAGATTATGTATTCTGTCAAAGTATTTTACTGATGGTGGAACAATTCTGGACCTATATCCAGTGAACAGTAATACTAAGCATTGTTACAGATGTATTTACTTCTTTGGTCTTTAATTTGCTACTGTCTTCTGTGTTAGTGAAACTGGTAGCTGATGACTAGTTTTGATCTCCTAGACAACAGAGGTCTATTTTCTTCAATTTTGTTTTTTAGCAAGCTGTAAAAGCTCATGTAGAATGGATTATTCTGCTCCGTTTTAAACATTCTCTTTTGTAGTTAATTGTGTTTGTATGCCCTCTGTGATAACTGGGTATTCAGTTAATTTTATCTATATCTGCGTGATGTGAGCATAAATTGTTAGCTTGGCACAGAAGATGTTTCTAATAGTTCTATAGGTGCTCTTGCCAATGTGAAATATAAATGTGTTGTTTCTTCTGTGTTTGTTTTGTCCATTTGTGTTACTGTTTGTTGGGGTGTTTTTCCTGACTTTTCCATTCTTGGCACAAAAAAATAGGTTGGTGCTTGTACCTGTCTTGCTGGGATTTAAAAAAGTGTGCTAATATTTCCTTTTGAGATTAACATTACAGGAGAGAGACTGCAAAAAGCAGGTAAAATGAAAGAGTTAGATGGAAAATGGCTAAATTAAGTTGTGCTACTTTCTTAAAACTTCAGTCTCCTAAACTAATTCTGATCTTGAAAATGTCATCTGAAATGATGTGTGTGACTTAAATGCACCAATAGCTACAGTAGCTGGATATGAAAAATAGTCTGTTTTTAATTCTGTTCTGTGGCTGTATGACTAATAGTTAAATAAAAAGATCAGAAGTTCTGGGTTTGAACTGGCAGGAGTTCAGGTAAGATAGGGCTGGGTGAAGTATCAGATATGGAAAATAAATTATTGCAGCATAGATTCACTTTTCCTGTGAAATATTAGTTTTTACTGTTTTTAACCACTAGAATATGTGTCATGCAACATAGAAATTTGATAGAATTCATTTAAATGCCACTTCTTCTGAGCATGTCATCCTGCACAACATTTATTGTTTGTATTCATTATTTAAACCCTGAACAATTTCTAAATTCAGTGGGTTTTTTATTCTGAAGCAGTGAGTATGAGTGCTTCACAGTTTTCATCACTCTGTTTAGATGAGTTGGCATTTGCTCTATTTTTAAAATGAGATGCAGTGAGTGTAAGGTAAATGATTCAAAACAATTCTTTGTGTCTTGTGGGATGTAAGATCTAATCTCTTCAGAAATATTGTGAGTAGTGTTTTGAAATATGAAGTGTAGGTCCTGTTGGCATCAGTCATTTGATGCACTGTAGGTGTTCAGAACAATTGGTATAGCACCTACACCTGGGCACCCCGACTGTGAAGAGCTGAGGATAGTTCTAGCAATGGATGAGTTATAGCAGAGATATAAATTTCCAGGCTGGTACTTGCGTCCTTCAGCTGTGAGATTCCTCTTTTGCTGATGACTGGTTTACTTTTTCTTGAGTCTTTCTGTGTCATGAACTTCTGTTGAAGTTCAGACTGTGTAATTCAAGTTTTCTGAATGCAGAATTTGAACGCTACTTGCAGTGGTGGAGTTCAATTTGTGTATTTCAATGCAACTGTAATTTTATTTCCTTACTAAACTTTACTTGAATAGAGCTGTTATTGAATGTCCTCTGGGTCATTTAGGTTTTTTTTAGAGCTGCTCCTACTTTAGCAAACAATAGCAATATTTGGCAGACGTGTAGCAATTGTTAATTCAGAATGGGAATGAACTTCTCATAGAGGGCTTCTTGCTCTAATCACTGTGTGTTTTTAACTGTTAAACTTATTTTTGAGTGCCAAGACTATTGCTCTAGTACATTTGGTTGTCTCAGTATATGTTTCCTTTCATTTGTCAGTGTTAGAATGTCACAGTATACGTACAAAGAGATCTGAGGAGCTTTTTGACCTCGTCTTCTGTAAAACACTTTGAGAAAAAAGGCTTTCTTTCATCAGATATTTATTATTGTTTATATATTGTATTTGAATATAGATTGCTCTTGTAAATTTGATTTCACCACTGTTTCATGCTTTTTGAAAATGGCTGCTACTCAGTGGGTGTCTCATGAGTCTGATATTGTAGTTATTCAAATAATTGAATTTACAGTCTGCAAGCACAACTGGGTCGATTTATTTGGTTAGTAGTGCACTCTTCAAACACAAGTTCAGTGTTGAAATATACTTTTAAAGCGGCTAATTCAACCTAAAATGCTAAGTGCTATTCAAGTAATAATAATTTGACCTGCCATTTCACTGATGGTTAGTGATCACAAGTTGCACATGTGTCTATGCTTGAACATTTTTGTGTGAAGGAAGGAATTACATGAGAGCGTTTTTGAAAGGGGTATCATACTGAAAGCATGAACAAAGTGTTTTATGCTATGCTAGTTGACATTAACATGTAATGACCAGCATAAGTGTACTAGGCCTGACTAGGATGGAGTTATTTTTTTCACAGCAGTCCCTATTGTGCTGTGTTTCAGATTTGTGACTGGGAAGTCACCGATGTGCTTACACATTACTGTGCAGTGCTTGTACAGCACCAAGAGCACCTTTGTTTCACACTCTTGCTTCCCCTCAGGGAATAGACTTGGCAGGAGGCTGGAAGGGGACAGGGGCAGGACGGCTGACCACGGCTGACCACAGCTGACCAAAGGGATCGTGGGTGCTGTGTAACATCAAGCTTGGCAGCTGTGCTGGTGGTGGGGAGTGTTCTAAGCAACCATTGCCCAGAAGCTGGATGGACATGTGTCTGTTGGGGGCATGTGCTGAGCAATTGCCTTTGCATCACTTGTGGGGTTTTGTTGTCTTTTTTTTTTTTGCCTCTACCTTCCCCTCTCCCTTCCCACATTTCAACTGTCTTTTTCTTAACCACCACAGATTTTATTTTTCTGTTTTGGTTCTCTCCCTCATCCCACTGCAGAGAGCCGTGAGTGAAGAATTAGTTTGGGGACTTTGCTGGTGGCTGCAGTAGACGCACCACAATAAGATAAAAGTTTTCTGCTGTATACAACTTTGTGCTATTCTGTGTATTGAATTATGAAATTGTCTTATTTATATTAACTTTGTTTTAACTTCATCTTTTTTTGTATTGTACTGATGAGTCTAGTAAATCAATGTGTAATTCAGATGTTATATTTAATTATTCCTTTACTTTTTATTTACTTTTCTGTTAAACATTTCCAATAATTTCTGGTTGAATTTTGACAAGAAACATACTCACCACTCCATGCTTTCCCTCTTTTTTGTTGTTTATTTGCACACTATTTTGTAATAGCCATTTAACCAAAGAACATGGTAACAATGAATTAGTTCACCAGTTTATACAAGATATGATGATATTTTAGTTGTAACAATCTATTTGAGTTTAGGATGGTAACTATGGCAGACTTGTGAGGGAGGCTGTCACCAGCATGCCTTTGTTGAAATAACCGAAGTATGTGTCAAATACAGGAGAGCAGATGTTGAATTGCATTTAACATTGTTTTGCATACATTTTTAGAAAGGGTGATTCTTGTTCAGTGACCATTGAAATACTGCTTTGCAACTCAATGTCTGCTTTAATGAAAAATGTTTTGTGATCAGAAGGGTATTTTAAGTATGCTTATGTACATTAATTTGTTTAAAATATGCAACATACAATTTTTTAATTTTTGAGGCAATGATTTTTCTTAAGCTTTTTTATAGGGAACTTTAAAATTGCCTCATGAATAATTTTGTGGTTATAGCTATTGGAAAAAACAGACTTGTTCTCATTTGCTCTGTCCCTTAGGATTTAGAGCTGATAGGTGTTCTGCCCTGTTTTTTTTTCTAGCTGTAAATAAGTTGACTGCAGCCATTAAGAAAGTCCTCTTCCTGCATCTGCAGATAAAGTTTCTGCTAACAAGACTAAGCTAATACCATAACAGATACTGATTCTAAGGAAGCAGATTTTGCATTTAAATTTGTTTTTTATTTTATTTAACTTAATAATTTCTGTATTTACTTAAGTGTAGATGAAGTCACATACTGTATTTTTAAAAAGATTTGATATTTATGTAATGGAATCATGGAATGGCTTGGGTTGGAAGGGATCTTAACGGTCATGTATTTCCGCACCCCCTGCCATAGGCAGGGACACCCCTCACTAGGCCAGGCTGCCCAGAGCTCCATCCAGCCTGGCCTTGAACACTGCTGGGGGTGGGATATACACAACTTCCTTGGGCAACTTGCTCAGTGTCTCACCACCCTCACAGTAAAGAATTCCTTCCTAATACCTAATCTCAACCTACTCTCTTTCAGTTTGAATCCATGCCCCTTTTCCTGTCACTGCATGCTCTTGCAAAAAGTCTCTCTTCATCTTTCTTGTAGGCTCCCTTCAGGTACTGGAAGGCCACAATTAGGTCACCCTTAAGCCTTCTCTTTTCCAGGCTGAAAAAATCCAATTCTCTCAGCCTGTCTTTGTGGGAGAGGTGCTCCAGCCCTCTGATCATCTTGTTGGTCTTCTCTGACTCACTCCAGCAGGTGCATGTCCTTCCTGTTCTGGGAGCCCAGAGCTGGATGCAGCAGTGCAGGTGGGGTCTCAGCAGAGCAGAGCAGAGGGGCAGAATCCCCTCCCTGGCCCTGCTGGCCGCGCTGCTTTGGATGCAGCCCAGGACACGTTTGGCTCTCTGGGCTGTGAGTGCCCATGGCTGGGGCGTGTCCAGCCTCTCACCCCCCAGCAGCCCCAAGGCCTTCTGGGCAGGGCTGCTCTGATCTTCCATCCCCAGCCTGTGTTGGTAGCAGGGTTGTTCTGACCCAGGTGCAGCACCTTGCACTTGGTCTTGTTAAACCTCATAAAATTTGTATTGGCTCTCTCCTAGAGTTTGTCCCTCTGGATGACATCCCATCCTTTAGCTGTGCCAACTGCACCACTTAGCTTGGGGTCATTTGCAAATTTTCCAAAGGTGCACTCAGTCTGTCTATGTTATTAATGAAGATACTGAATAACACTGGTCCTGATACAAATCCTTGAGGGACACTTGTCACTGATGTCCTGAATCACCTCCCTGTCCTCCATGTGCCTTAGCACAGCCTCTAGGAAGATCTGTTCCATCATCTTCGTGGGCACAGAGGTGAGGCTGACAGGTCAGTAGTTCCCAGCATCCTCCTTTCTTCCCTTCTTAAAGATGTATGTCATGTTTCCCCTTTTCCAGTCACCCAGGACTTTCCCCTGAGTGCCATTACTTTTCAAATGTCGTGGATAGTGGATTGGCAACTGCATCAGCCAGTTCCTTCAGGACTTCAGATGCGTCTTGTCAGGTCTCACAGACTTAGGTAAATTCAGGTTCCTCAGGTGGTCAAGAACCTGATCTTCTCTCACAGTGGGTAGTACTTTGTTCTTCCAGTTCTCCTCCTGTAATCCATCCACCTCAGACGTGTGGGAAGAGAGGCCGCCTATGAAGACTGAGGCAAAAATGTTGAGTACCTCAGCCTTCTCCTCCTTCAGTTTTCCATTGTTACCAGCTGCATTTTCAGGGGGTGAACTAGTTTGACCTTTCTTTTCTGCTTAACATACCCGTAGAAGCCCTTCTTGTTATTCTTTATACCCCATGTAAAGGTTTTAAATGTATCTGTCTTTAAAGGAAATGTGAATGTAAATGTATTGAAATGTATATACTTATTTTCTTCTCAGTCCTTATTGACTCTGGTTTGTTTTTTAATGTTGAACTAGACTGTTGGAAATCAGAAAATACCTATATCTAAATGTAACAGCTATAAAATATGTAAATAGTATATTATAGCTATTTTTTGTATTTGATGTACATCTAAAACATTGCACATTTGTACATTTATGTAAATATAAGTGTAGCTAACAGTACTGAATAAATAGATTTACTAATTTTCAAGAGAGCCTGCGTTTTATCCACTGTTGTATTCTGAAGGTGCAAAAACTTCAAGGCACACAAAGTGGTGGAACCAGCCATTACATGGAATAAGTACAGGTTTTTTTAACTTAAGTTGGTGTGGTCCATTGTGCATGTCTCCTCTTCTGCAGAACAAAGCCTGCCTATCTCTGGCACAGAGAAATGTTTCATTCCTGAAATTGTTTCCTGAAGCTAAATCGCAAGCAGTCTTTCTTGCTGTATAGTTAATTGAGGAAGAAAAATTTAAACTTTTTTCTTTAATTTTACGAGTTCAGGTAGAAGCTGAATCAGAAGTGCTTTTGGCAATATGGGACCCCATTTCTTCAGCTTTGTTTTTATGAAATGCTTTTTCTGTTCCTGATGGGGTTGGATGTACTTCTGGGTAGGGAAATTCAAGGGTTACAGAAAGCTCAGTTCTGCTGTTGTGCTTTTTCAGTGTATAGGCACGGAGTCCAGTGGTCACCATAGCGGGATAGAGTTTTTTTCCCTTCTCTGATGAGAGCTTTTTTCCTTATAAATCAAATGTATGACAGATGGGATTTCTGTTATACTGTGTTAATCTAGGTTTATAAGAAGCTCAGAATGAAATGTTATTTTGGAGATAGAAGTAGATGTTTACAGACTTCTTTAGTGAAAACAAACCTTTTTTACTTTGAAGGAAAGTCTGAGTTTTATATGATGATATGGGTGTCGACTTTTTGATTATATATGTATGTGCATAGATTTACAAAACTGTTTCCTCTTCTAGGATCCTTCTGTTACACAAGTGACAAGAAATGTCCCTCCAGGGCTTGATGAGTACAATCCGTTCTCTGATTCAAGAACAGTAAGCACATTAATTTCTTAATTATGCTGTTAATCTTCTTTGATTTGTGAGGTTTTGTTTTCACAGTTTGGGACTGATATTGTAAAATGTATAATGGGCTAACTACAGGTGGTGAAAGATGTGTAAGAATAGATAGTTCCATTAAGTATTTGGAGGATGCATTGGCAAGGTTGATTTAAGAGAGCTTTGACTTGTTAGGACAGTAAGACAGCTTTGACTGAAGGGGGACTAAAACTGAACTGAGTTTTTTCCCTGTTTAGTAAGACTTCTGATAGTCTATCCTTATGGTTTTTCTGCATTTCGGTGGCTTTGAAGCTTATGAGTGTGGCACACTTCCCCAGGGTTTTGCTTTTAATTTCCATTTCACTTAATGAAAATGTTACTCAGAATTAGGAAAACATTGTGTTTAAATAACAGTGCACAGGCTTTGAGTAGTGGTGCAGTAGTGAAAGGAAAAATTTATGTCAAAGAAACAACTGTTGTTTTATGCCTCTAATTTGTGTAGTTTCCATATACCATGTGCTTTTCTTTTCCATTGTGGGGAGGAATACAAGAAATGGGATGGATAGTAAATTCATACTGTAACCGCATTTTTCAGTGGCTGCTTTTGGTAGTGAAGGTGTTGTGCAAGATTGTCTGTCAATATAATCTATAAACATTCAAATACTGTATTTTTAAAATACAGTCTTATTTTTTATGACAAATTTGGTCATAAAAATTGGGTTGGAAGGGACCTTAAAGGTCATCTATTTCCGCCCCCCCTGCCATAGGCAGGGACACTCCTCACTAGGCCAGGCTGCCCAGAGCTCCATCCAGCCTGGCCTTGAACACTGCTGGGGGTGGGATATACACAACTTCCTTGGGCAACTTGCTCAGTGTCTCACCACCCTCACAGTAAAGAAGTGCTGTTAGGGAGTGTTCATATTTGAATATTTGCAATGCCATGGATGGAGCGACACAATTCACTTGTGAGAGAGAGGAACTATATCTTAATTGATATAAACCGACATTTTAACAAAGTTACATAACAAATGTAAAGTTTGATAGTAAAGTGATTTAAAAAGATTCAATGGCGAGGTACATGTGATTGCTGCCTAGAGGACATGTTCAGAAAAAGCTGTCAGGAAGGCCCTCCTGTTTAGTCATGAGGTTCAGAAAGGGCCCTGTTGTATTCTGGACTCCTTCCTGAGGGACGTTTTGTTATGTGTGGATCCAGACTTAGTCCCAGATTTCGTCAATGATATACGTCTAAGGGACTGTATGAGCACAATCAGTCCTTTCTGTCACTTAGCTAAGATTTCAGAGTTTAGCATCAATTACTGAAAATCTGTTGTGTCAAGAAATTTCTCAGCTTCAAGGAGTAGCCCTGAGAGGTGTCCGTGCTCAAGGAGGGGTCCTGGTGTGCAGCCCACTGCTGTGCAGGAGAGCTCGAGGGGCCCTGGGCTGTGCACTAGTTATGCAGTAAGATGATTGACTTATGGTCATATTTGCATACCGATTACAGAAGTTAGTTTCTTCCAAACTTGGCTTGAGTCAAATCTTTATTAGCACTGTGGTTAGGTGGGTGCATTGCTTAGATCAGCCCTTGGCTACTGTTAACTGTCTCCCCAAAATCTACCTAAGAGCTGGATGCAGTCTTCATGACCAGATGGATCCATTACAGCTGTCACTGGTTATAACTTGAGCAAGGTTGTGGGAAATAGTGGGGGCAGGGCAGACTGTCACAGCAATGAAGCAGTAAGGTTTCATATGGTTTTAAAATTCTATATGGAAGAAGCTTGGTTTTGGGTATGTCTTGGATCAGCTGTTTAAGGCAGAAGACTTACAGCTAGCAACCATGTTAAGTAAGTCTTTTTCTCCTAGCTCACAGTATCAGGAATTATGTTAGATTTAGTTTTATGAAGCTTGAAGTCTTTCAAAATTGCTTTTTATTGGCTGTAAGTCATAAAGATAGTAGATCTTGTTTTAAAAAAATACAGTCTTGAGCCACTCTGACTTTTTTTATTACTTATGTACTTATTTTAACATGCAGCTTTGTGGGAAAAGGAGAATGGAAGCATATGGCTCAGATTATCTGGCTTTGAACAGTCAGATTGTGCTTGGATAAAAAATTCTAATTACCTATTAGAGATGTCACTCAGGAAACTGGGAGAATGGAAGAAATCTAAGTCAGTGGTCAGATGCACTGTGATTCAGTTAATAATCTATGGCGTGTTAACAAATTAAGAAAAATTGTCCATTGAATGAACACTTCTCTGCAGAGGTAAAGAATTTCCACAGGTTTTCTTGACAAAAGCAAGACTGAAAAAATCAAACTAAGAGTGCAGTAATAATCAATTTTTACATGTTATTCTGTGTCTTGTAGATGCTAAACATACAAGTATTTATTCTATATGCATTTGAAGGAATGTACCTAGGTACCTGAGGATACTCACAATTTCATGCGCTCACCTCTCTTTTCCTAACAGCTTTGTATGCCAGAGAAGAGCATATGATGTTTGTATAAAGAAATGCGTGCGGCAGGAGTAATGGAGGAGATAGTGGAAGTGAATGCTTTTAAAGTCTGGATGAACAGAGGTAGAAACAGGATCTGTGAATTTTAGACTTGGGGGAATACCCAGGTGTCCATCAGTATCCCTGTCTGCTATCCATCAGATAGGGATGGAAATCACTCTGTGTTTTGTTTGCTGCTCAGAGTAAAAGAATCCAAGTAGTTTTGGTGGGAGTTTTAATTTCCAGATTTCTAGTGGTTGTGACAAGATGGTATCTTGCAGTCTCTAGAATTAACACAGCATTCAGTTTTGATCCTTGCTGTACAAAAAAGATGTGGACAGACTGGAGGCAGTCCAGAGAAGGTCCACAAAGAGGATCAAAGGCCTGGGAAGCCTGATGTGAGAAAAGACTAAGAAAACTGTGTTTATTCAGCTTTGAGAAATGAAGTCTTAGGGAAGACCTTAATTCCATATTCCAGCCTTGAAAAAGTGTCTATAGAGAAGATGGAGACTCCATTTTTACAAGAAGTCACATGCAAAAGATGAGAGGTGATGGGTAAAAATTACTGCTGGGGAGATTCCATTGGACACAAGAGGAAAATGTTTCACAATAACAACCTGATCAACTACTTCCCTGGATCGATCTCCCCAGGGAAGTGTTGGATTCTGCAACATTCAGATTGAGCTGGACAGGATACTAGGCTGTCTTCTTTAGACAGTGCTTTTGCTAAGGAAGGTTGGACCAGACAGTCTTTGAGGTCTCCTTCCAGCCTGGTGTTCGTGATTCTTTCCCCATTGTCTCCAAATGGAAGTAAATGAAGCATGTTATATTGCAAAAATATTTCCCCATTTCAAATTCAGACAGGATTTCAGTGGATGTTTATTCTGTGAGAAAGTGATTTCTAACTGAATACTAGCATTTGTGATGTTATATCAGTTGTGCTCCCTTTGTCAAGCAAGATGCTTCCTACCAGTCTTCTGGTAGGAAGGGATGGGGGGGGGGTGGAGTAAATCCTACTTTTTCTCAGTATTCCTTATTGTGTTTACTTACTTCTAGTATTTTTGTGCCTTGACTTTTTTTTCATCCTTCACTTTCAGTGGTAGGAAGGTAACATGTAAGACATGTGGAGGAAAGCAAGTAGGCATGGGAGATTTTAGGTTGCATATGTCACCACCTTAGTATCTAACATGAGAAATCAGGAGTTTTAAAGTTTTTTTTCCCTTTGTGTTTATCAGATTTCATGTCTTATTTTTGATTGTTAAACAAACAGAAAATTCAGGGAATGGTGTAAATGTCAGATTAAATATCCTTGGCTGACCCTCAGTGGTTTTGTCTCCAGCTCTAACAGTCACCATGGAGATTACTTTGTATCTTTTGTCATGTTTCTGAAAATCAGCAATGGAGATTACACAATCAGTGTTTCTGCTTCATCATTTAATGAAACTATGTTAAAAAAAGCTTTTAATCTCTTCCTGCTTCTAAGTTTAGAACTTCTCAGAGCACTCTATGTATACAGATATGCCTATATATCCATATATACCTATACACAATAATGCATATAGCAACCAATTTCAAATTGCTGCATTAAAAAATTGGAAAAAGTCCTTAGTGAAGTTGGGTTTTCTTTTGTTGTTTCAAGAGATGTATTTCAATGGACTTTTTCTTTTTTCAGCAGATTCCTGGGTAGCTCCCCATCCTTCCATCTTGTATCTAAACACAGTAGAAATACACAGAATTCTGTAGGAAACCAAACTGATCATCCACTCCTGGCTTGTTTTGGAAGTTTTGACCTGCCCCAAATAAGCTTCACCCATATGAGGAAATCAGTTGAAGAGAGAACTTCTTTTGAACACTTATCTCCAGTCAGTGGTTGAAAACAAGTTTAGTTAGATGAATTTTCTAAACTGTATTCTGATTATTTTTAAACTGATTGTTGCTGAAGTCTTAGGCCACAAACTGCAACCTTTCACCTTGAAAAGTTGAACTAATCTTGAACTGTTACTTAATTTTGTGAAGGAAACCTCTAAGACGAACTGCAAACTGAAAGATTGAGAAGCTGCGACTGCCAACAGAAGCTGCAGTCTACCCAGATAAAAACAGCTACAGATAAAGAATTCTATAAAGAGCTAATAGGCCCCAGAATAAAAATCATATGGGACCAAAAGGCACGTGCAGGGCACATAAAGAGCATGTGGAGAATGAGTTCATAGGTCGTAAAGGTATATAAGCCCAGGGATTTCTTTGTTCTAGGTCTCTGTCAGGAGACACCCTGCTCAAGCTCTCCTTACGTAGTGGTACCATTCAATTATTAAATTATTTTTGTCTGAAATCAAACATGGACTCTGCTGTGGGAAAACTAGGGTGAAGAAGTTACTTTAACACAAATTCTTCTCTTTAAGAGAGGTCACAGTGTTTTGCTTTGTCGCTGAGTGTTGCTGTGACAGTAAGGCAAGAAATAGAAAGATCAATCCCAGAAGTACCATCTGGGGTTGAAACAAAAAGGGTTGTTGTAGAATGGGGTTGGTTGAATTTCAAGATAGTGTATATTCATGTCAATGAGGAGTCAGAGACCATGGATCTATAAAGTAAGGTTCCTTAAAAACAGTTGATGCAGTTGCCTTGTCCGGATGTGGTGAGACAACATACGACATCCATTCACTGATGGCTGGAGGTACTGCAGTCCTCACAATACAAGTGTAGGTAAATAGCTTTAAGTCTTATACCCTTAAAAAGACAGAACTGCTGACCACCTGTCTTATGAATGACTTGTCAATCCCATGCAGGCTGTAAGTGATTCATCCATACCCAAGTCCCTAAGACACCAATAGCACTTGGACAGGCAACCAACAGCACATGAACAGATAGGTATGAGAAAATATGCCAGGTCTAGGTTACAAGGATTCTCTGGAGGTCACCTTTTTCTATCTGCCAGAATAAAAGTTGGTCACTAAGTCTTATTGCTCAGCATGTTGTCCTGGGCAGTCTTGAATTTTTCCCCATAATAATGAATTACTTCGTTGTGTTCCAGCAAGTAACAAGCAGCATCATCCTTTCCCAACTATTCCATGTATATACTGATCTATAAAGGAATCAAAATGTGTTTCATTTTGTGTATTTAGTAAGTTCTGTATTAATTAAGGCAGAATTCTAAAACTTTATCCTGAAATGTAAACCAGACTTTGCCCCATTCCTGGAAATATTCAGAATCCAGCCGGGGGGTATCACAAGAGCAGAGAGGAGGGGCAGAATTGCTTTCCCTGAGATGGGCCTCTCCTGGTCAAGCTTCTTTTGATGCAGCCCAGGATGTGAGCACAATGCTAGAGCTTGAGAGTTCACTGATACAACTTCAGTACTTCTTGCTTCTAGGAAAATCCCAAACTCTGCAACTGTGTTTTGCAGGGTTTTCTGTTGAGCATTATTTTGGTAGCTAAGTGATTTTCTAAGACATTTGAATACTTCTGTTCACTTCATTGCAAGTAGCTGTGGTATCATTTTTGCTTCTCAGCTTTGATTAGGGTTATAAAAACAAGTACTTTAGTTTAGACTTAGAGCAAATTGAGTTTAAAAAGCATGGTGGTAATTTTTAAGAGCCATCTTTTAAAAGCTCAAGAGCAGGCAATTTCAAAGTATTGTAATTCAAGGAAGTGGGGCAGAAGGCCAGCTTGGCTGAGCAGGGATCTTTTTCTAGAACTTAAATAAAAATGGGAGGTGTATGGACATTGAAAGCAGGGACAAACAACACATGAGGGCTGCCAAGATGCTGTTTGTCACTGCAGGGAGGAGATTTGTGTGGTTAAAGCTTGATGAGCGTCCAAGCTGGACAGTACTGTGGTGGGCAACAAAATGTCCTTTTAAGAAGGTCGGCAGCATAAGGATGTTCAGAGGGCGTATTGGTCCATTATTTGATGAGGTCAGTTGCTTCACAAATAGGGATATGGGCAGAGCAGAGATGTTTAATGCCTTTTTAACCTCTGTCTTTAACACTAGTGATGGGCCAGAGACCCCTCTAGTCCTGTGACTTGGAGGTATAAACTCTGAAGTTGCTCAAGATTTACAGCTCCAGCTGAATGCCTATAAGTCGACGGGGCTTGATGGAATTCATCCCAGCATACTGAAAGAGCTGGCTGATCATATTGTGGGTCTTCTCTGTGTTATTTTTCAATGGTCTTGGGAGTCTGGAAAGCTACCAGTTGACTGGAAGCTGGCAAATATTGTCCCAGTTTTCAAGACAACTAGGAAGGAAGACTTGGGTAAATACAGGTCAAATAATTTCCCTGCAGTGCCTGGTGAAATTATGAAGAAGGTTATTCTGCAAGCAAGGGAAAAACACTTAAGAGATAATGCAGTCATTGGTCATAGCCAGCACTGGTCCATGAGGTGAAAGTCCTGCTTAACCAATTAAGCTGGGAGTTGGACTCTATGATCCTGATAGGTCCCTTTCAACTTGAAATGCTCCATAATGATAATGCTTTCTTCAGTAGGTGCTTCATCTATAGTAGATAATTTATAATACCTGTGCCTATTGTGCATTGTTGTGATCTTTGAATAGTAACCTGGAAAAACACATTAAAGCCATATTGAACTTCCACCATTTAAGGTAGTTTTGATCACGTATGACTTTGTTTCCCTGTGCACACATTTGAAGCTAAGTAAGTATGAAAACACAGTAGTATGCAAAAACATGCACTTTTTGTATGTACTTAATGAATAAATACTACTATATTTCAGCAACAGTCTGTATTCTCTGAATACAATGACTGAAATGCAACTTTTCCTGGGATTATATTCTTAACACGTGTATCAACCTAGCAGAAATTCTGGAGTGATCACGTGTATCAACCTAGCAAAAATTGGTGAAATAGCCAAGCAATAGATTATTGATCTTGAATTTGAAAGTTTAATATGGTACATAACTTCTCTAGTTAGCCAGGTGATATAAGCCTTTGTTAAGTAGAAGGCTCTGGAAGACATTATTAATAAATGGCATGGTGTTTCAGAATAGGAATAGATGACTGTTAAATGCTGCAATTCTCTGAAACAGTAACAGTATTAATATTAATTAATATTAATGTCTGAACTAAATTAAAATTCCATTTACTTTTATTGAATCCTACAATTCCTTGAGTGTTTATTGAAAGTATTGCAGGATAAGCTGCACCACAGAACTTAGTTGATGTCTTTTTTCTAAAGCTTATAAATATTGGAAGCAGTATATCAAGTTTTCAGTTTGTATCAGTAGCACTTCCTTTAAAACAACTAGGTCGGTTCTTACAGATATAATGAAAAGAAGTTTATTAGAATAGGAAGATGTTTCCCTATAATTGTCTTTTGTTTTCTTAGCCTCCTCCAGGAAATGTGAAAATGCCTAATGTACCCAGTACCCAGCCAGCAATAATGAAACCAACAGAAGAACCATCTTCCTACACACAAATAGCAAAGGTTTGTCTGCAGCTTTTAAACAGTAGATTCCTTTTAATTATAGTTATTTAAATACACTTCTGGAATAATGTATTTTGTAAATAAGCTTTGATTTCCTAATTAAAATTAATACTGCCTTTAAGTAATTGTTTAATATGTGAGTTTGTGCTATATTGCGTCAGTCTTCATAACTGGAGATGCTTAATTATAGTGAAAAGACTTGTAATATTTATGCCATATTCATACCTTTTATCAACGTGTGGTGACAATTGTTTTGTTCAGGAGCATGCCTTGGCCCAGGCAGAACTGCTAAAGCGTCAAGAAGAACTGGAAAGAAAAGCAGCTGAACTAGATCGCAGAGAAAGGGAAATGCAGAGTCTCAATCAGCAAGGGGGTATGCATGAAAAATATACTTTAAATTTCAGAAATTTCACTTTTTCTTAGAAACTTTTAATTTTACAGTGACATTGTGAAGATTGAAGAGGGATTTTTGTAATGTCTTTGCGAAAAGGAAGTTTATCTCCCTGAGAAAATGCATACAGTGAATAAAAACTGGGCTGTCCTTTCAGATTTTCACTGAAAAAATTCTAATTGTGGCCTCTGTAGCATGTTGTAATTTGTCCACCTTCTGCAACAGGTCATCAAACTGTGCACATTTTGTGCAGGTACAAGCCTTTTCTCCAGGAGAAGTATCTGTGTATCCAGTGCAAGCTACCACATGTACTCATGTCTCTTTCCTCACCAGTTCCCTCTGGATGGATGTGTCAGGCTTTTCAGAGGTTATCTCAGTAGACACATTCATTTTGGTTCTGAGACAAGTGCCCACATTATGACAGGGACCCGGAGCACTTAGCACTAACCTGAAGCGTGGATCTACCTGTGGATTGCAGCACCCTCCCTGCTTGCCCTGCTGCACAAATCTACCATGCCACATCTTTTTGATGCACCATGTCCTGGTCACTCATGCTCCCTAGAGCCATTTAAATCTCCCACACTGCTCCTGGTAATACTCACTTCATGCCTGACTGGTTAATGAGAGCTTTTGGGTCCAGATGGGGCTTTGGACTGCTGCTCAGGTGTCCCTGAGCTTGAGAAACCTCTGGACAACTTGATGTAATGGTCACCCCCAAACTTACTTTGGTCGCTGCTGCTGCCTTCCTGACTGACAATGACCATATAGTCCAACTGCCTGCTCACTTCAGTACCAACAAATTAAAGCATGTTATTAAGGGCACTGTTCATGTGCCCTGAAACACTGACATGCTCGGGACATTGACTGCTCCTCTAGGAAGTCCATTCCAGTGTTTGACCATTTTCTTGGTAAAGAAATGCTTCCTGATGTCGGTTGTGAACCTACTCTGGCACAGCTTTGAACTATTCCATGTGTCTCATTACTGGATCCCAGGGACTGTCACAGTCATTTGGACTTCTTTGAAAGCACCATTGAGTGGTCTTGATTGGAGAACATGGTCTTCTGCAGTTCTCTGCTTATTTGCATTCAATAGCCTTAAGATGCTGGCTGCACATCTAGGACACTGTTGTCATGTGTTGTTGTAATTAACTACAGTGAAAGATCTTCAAGCTGGGATGGCAACCTCATCTTGATGCCTTTGGCCTTCTCTGCTCAGGTTCTGTGCAGCATTGCATTTGAGCTAATAAAAGTATGCTGCTTCCTATTTCAATTAATTCGTTTGGTCACGTGGTGATTAATGTATCTCTTGTATCCAGAGTTTGAAATGCTGTGGCAAAGGTTTGCTGCAGTGATTGTCTCAGTTGAATCTCTTGAGTCTGCGCTTGGTATAACTTGTGTTCAGCAGAATGTGTACTGTAACCTATGATCACATAGGCATGCGGGAAATCCAAGTGTCTGATCCTGTGTCCTTTACAGTGTCTTCACTCTGTCACACAACTGTGTCAAAATACAGTGATGCTGTAGGGCATATTCTTGTTAGAAAAACGTTTAAAAAGACCCGTTCAGTAACTGTCTTTCTTAAGACTTACTGCCTTTAGGTAAGTTTTGACAGGAAACCATATTGGAAACTAGATTGAATTGTTAAGAGATACTCTGACGCTAAAAGTATCAGGATTCTGAAAATAAAGAGTGCTTTTCAGTCCCCCATCTTTGTGTTCAACAGACTATGTGAGTATGGGGCGACTTTCAGGAAATATTTGTTTAAAAGTCCAGGAATTCTCAGAAATTGTTTCTCTGTCATATCTGTTTGTTTTGTGAAAAATTCTCTTACTTTGTAGGAACTATCAGATGCCTGCTCAGTCTTTTATGTAGATAAAATATTGTACTTTCTTTGACCTGGCTACACTTAATTATATTTCATTTCTGATGTTTATGTTGAGGATTGCTCTTAAAACTCTTGGGTTTTGGTAGCTCAAGTTATCCATCCACTTGAGAAATTCATGCATTAAATGGTTTGAACAAGTTCAAATGTGTATCTCTTTCAAGTATACAGGGACTGAAACTACATTATAAAGGCCTTTTAAAATTTTTCCTTATTTTCTGTTTTGCAGGTAGAAAAAATAACTGGCCACCTCTTCCTGAGAATTTTCCTGTAGGTCCCTGTTTCTACCAGGATTTTTCAGTAGACATTCCTGTAGAATTCCAGAAGACAGTAAAGATTATGTACTATTTGTGGATGTGTAAGTATTTTCTTTTTAAGAAAAATAAAGTGCCTAGTCAAACTTGGTGATACATACTTGCTACTTTAGCTTTTGGAACATCTGTAATGAAAAATTATTTTAAAACCGGAAGCCAAACATTGAAGCAAAATCTTATGGTTAGCTTTAGTTTTAAAAGTATTGAATTATGTCATAAAAGCTCCCACAGAAAAAAAGGAGGATTTTCCTAGGGCAATTTGGTTCTAATTTATTGCAATTATCTGGTTTAAGTTTCTCCTGTTGTAAAATGAACTTTGACCAATTATTAACTTAGAAATAATTTTACTGTTTTTAAAATCAGCTTATATATTTAGCAATAAATCTCACAATTAGTGTTAATAGACTTTTGAGTTCAAGATGTATACTATCCATTTGCTTTAATATACATAGTTTTATATAGTTTAATATGGTTTTAATCTATAGCAGAGGCTTAATATCATTTTACCCTATTTTAAGAAATAGTGTCAATTAGCTGAAGAATCAGTGCATGTTACAACTATCCTTTGGAGGCAAAGAATGCTATACACTATCTTTGTAGGGTTAATTTTGCCCTCATTGGGAGGCTGTGTTTCGAGTGGAGAAATGCTGGATTAAACAACTGTGCTGATCCCACACTTGTTCCGCCTTGTCCAGTGTGATTGATAAAAGCCTAATAAATACTCCGAATCATGATGACATTACAAGATTTAGGTACTTTGATGCCTTTAATATATTTTTAGCCTTCTAAGAAAATGTGGATTTCAGATGTTTTCTGTACTTTTTTTCATAGCATAAGATGTAGTTAGGAAATCTCCATTATTTTATGTGTTACTCTGGTAATCTTATTGCTGTGATTGAACCA
Organism: Orthonyx spaldingii; assembly: GCA_013397795.1. Classification (NCBI taxonomy): domain Eukaryota; kingdom Metazoa; phylum Chordata; class Aves; order Passeriformes; family Orthonychidae; genus Orthonyx; species Orthonyx spaldingii. Next base: position 676,774 of record VZTJ01004568.1, read on the forward strand.
TGTAATTGAAACACATGAAATGAGCAGACAGCACTGAATCAAATCAATTCCACTTCATAATAATCTACAGCTTTCAATGTTCATTACTAGATCGTTAATCTTCAAATAAGCAACTCTAGAGGGTATGACTGGTTACTCTCATAAAGTTGACAGATAATTTAGATTTATATGAAGTCTAAGGTGAAATCCTCACAATTTTAGGATGGTTACTAATCCTGGCCATTTGAAGGAATGAATTCTGAAAGTGCATACGTTTCAAACATGAGGTGAAGTTGGGCAGTTAGAATTGGAATATTAATACTGTTCTTAATTTTCCTTCTTATGGCAACAAGTAAAAGAAGAAGCAATGTTATTTCAAAATACATGGGAGCTGTGCTTTTGTACTGACATGACAGCTAATCTTCTAGGTAGACTGAGGTTTCAACCAAGTCTTCATGCCCTCTTTGTTCTTTAGCTCTCTGACTTAAATCAGTACTCTCTGACTTATGTATTACTCAGGAAGGCAGGAAAGGGGCATAATAAAGGAAAAGAAAGACAAAATCTATTTCACAGTAAAAAAAAAAAAAGATAAAAAAGATTGGCTATAGAACCCCATGCCTTAGGGTTGGCTGTTGAATCAATCAATCAATTTCTTTCCTGGGATTGCATCTACATGGTTTGGCTAATTTTTCATTGACTATTTTTCCTCTGGAGAGGTACTTATTCCCGTAGTAAACTTGCTTCTGCTTACCACTCTGCATTTTATTTCCTCTTCCAGAACTTCCTATGTCTTGTAAGGTCTAGGGATTCTGTGAACGTATTCACATTTGGATAAATCTAGTACTGCATTCTCAGTGCTGTATAAAGTAGATCCTTTTCCTTTCCGGCAGCCCTGGGAACAAACTTTCTGGTTCAGTTTTCTGTGTCTCCACAGTTAGTACTAATTTTATATCATCATTCTTGGTTTTTATATCTCCGAGGAAATGTCTTTAACTGTTTAAGATTCATATGCTCTTTCTTTCATGAGAAAACAAGTCTGTTTGTATGCCTATTTCATTAATTCATCCCTCTTTTCTCCTTTTGTATCAGAAGACAGAGTTTTCTGATTCTTTGATGTGGTTTTACCTTTGCACATTTCTTCCCCAGGGGAGATACTTGTATTTTTTTTTTAAACAGACTGAATGCTGACATGTTTTTGTGAACTATAACAAACAATTAGCAATGGCTTTTCACGGTTGCCATTGGAGCTTTTCTATTCTAGTTTGGCTTCTGTGACCATTGCTTCTTTAAGGGCTCGCACACGAAAATCACAGTTTTCCTAGCTTATTAGCACTGAGCACTGCTTTTTAGATCTTTTTATGCTATTACTCTGTCTAGCATCAAGTACAATGTCTCTTGAACTGTGCTAACAGTCAAAAACAGGCTCAAAGGCATGTGTTTTCCAGTTATGTTCCCCACAGGCTGATAGCATGTGCTAAATGCTTTTCAAAGAATATTTCTTATTTGAAGTCACAAACTGAAGAGATTCTGCTAGAAAAATAATACCCTGAAGTGCCAACTTTTTTTCCTTTTTCTGTTTAGGAGAATTTCATCTTACCCTCTCTGAGGATATGATAGATGGTGTATATATATATATATATATATTTGTATATATCGGTGTAGACGTTTGTTCTGCCTGTTTCTGAGAACCTCCAATGATAGGACACTTCACAAACTCCCTACAAGCTTGTTCTAATGGGTTGCTATCTTTTAGAATTAGAAGATGTTTCTTAGTATATCATTTAATTCTCCCCTCCTGTGTTTGATCTTTCCTGTTCTATCCATTGTTGTTATGGAAAACACATTTGTCCCCATTGGTCATCTCCTTTTGCCTTAATTAGCGTAGTTCACTCAGACTTTCTTTGTGGGTGATGGTTTCTAGACATTTGACTTGCTAGTGAAACAGAAGTTGCTGTCTTACAGATTCACTGTTGCTCCACTTCATATTATTATGTATGTTTTTAGTGTGTAGCATCAGGAAATTTTTAAAAAGTACCTTCACGTTTTAGATAGCGCATCTTTATGTGTTGATCCAAGACTGTTTAATGCTTATGTTATGTGCTGATCTAAGTCTGTTTTAGAATCTATTTTTTCCCTATGGGAGATATTTCTTTTTTGTAAGCACATCCCACCCAAGCAAGCAGAACAGACTAGGAACAAAAGCCTAAACAACATCTGAAACTACTTGGTGCTCCAAGGTTATGTGGGATCAAACTTCACTAGCCCAGTTCTCTCTTGTGAGTTGCCTTGTGGCTTCAAAACTCTCCATTCTATAGGCAACCCATTCACCTTCAAGCAGTTCCAGTCCAGAGTGACAGTCATGTGTCCTAATGTGGACTTAGGTTTCCTGAGAATATAATCAATGAAACAAAATCTATTTTCATACAGTCTCAAATGAAATGACAAAATCATCTCAATAATGTACATGCCAAATAGCTTAGTACAACTTGTGGTCTTTATTTACAACTCACTTTCGGACATTATGGGTGATAAAGTGTAGTTAATTAAGACAGGGAATATATCTAAGGAGAATTCTTCTGTTCCGTGAAGTTTATAAAAAAAAAAAAGAAGTAAAGTATTAATATTTATTACACTAATGTAATTTTCCATTGTTGACTCATTCTGGCATAAATGCCTTTTTTTCAACAGCTGCTTCCACACACAAACTAGGAGAAGGCTTTCGTGAATCACACAGAGTACTCTTATTGTTTCAGCTGTGAAGTTGTCATATAGAAATTGCATGTTGCAGACTTCTGCCAAAGCCTTAGGTGATTTGAGCCCCCAGGTGGTCATTAGTTTCTAATAGCTTGTATTATCGTTTAATTTGCTGAGGCAAGTAGGTGGAAGGTATTTAAAACTGTTACCCTGAACCCACAAACACTTGTCTGTTCATACAAGAGCAAAGCTTGCCTAGATCCCCTAGTGAAGGTGTTGGCTCAAAGGATGAATGATTCTCTGTACCTTGCAGCAGGCAGAGTGAAGGGCAAGTGCAGTGAAGTGAGAATTGTCAGTCAAGTCTGCTGTCTTCCTCTATAGCTTGCTTATACTTGTTTTGTACAGCTTGGACTCTCTGGTACAGTAGTGAAGCAGACCCCTGGGTTGCTGGTTTTAGTAACAGTAGGGGGTGTGATGCTTCACCCTCTTCTGCATTGATGGTATTCTTTTAAAACTTGTCCTGTTACCGTAATTGTAATTATTAAAAAAAAGTAATTTTGGAAAGTTCAAGCTCCACCAGAATTTGAATGTTTCTAGTAACATAGGGCATCGCCGTGTTTATTTTGAGTAGAGAAAGAGAGAATACCTCTGTATTGTACTTACCAAAGGAAGGCAGGCATGGGGATTTGTATAGTTTCTTTTGCTTTATGAAGCATAAATACACAAATTCTGAAATGAGTTGCTTTGCTGACCCCTTGGGAAAGTGCTAAGATATATAGGTGCAGTAATTGCCTTTTTTTTTTTTTAAGAACATAGTGTTTTGATTCTGGTGACTCTTACAGGAGAATGTGATTTATCTGAGGAAGTGTTTTCAGTTTCATCAGTTGTTCGTGCAATGGTCTGTGCATCTTGCTTTTAAGAGTTTTTTCCCACTGCGTTGATGTAGAGCTAGAGTCATAGTTAAGACAGCAACAAAGAGTTTGAGAATTCTCTTTTTCAGAATCTTTAGTATCTTGCCAAATTCTGTTAACCTTACCATCCAGTAGAATGACTAAAATGTTTCTCTGAACTTAAATTAAAAAAAGAGTCATTGCTGTCAGGAGCAGTTTGTGCAGTTACAAATATGCTACTTTATCCTGACCCACAAGGAAAAAATTTTCCTCTCAGGCAGCAAAATCCTTCCTGAATCAGTAGTTATTGCTGAACAAAGAGAGAAATTCATGTTCATCTTTGAAATCTCACAGAACTAACTTCTGTGCCAGATACAACTACTACGTTTGTGCTAATGTTTCTTAATATTGCCTTATTCCGTTCTAAGAAGTAAACTTAATTGAAATAAAATGTGAAGTCATAATACAAATGCATTTTCTTTAGTAGAAATGGAATAGTTAATGTGTAACAAGGTCTGCCAATGAGAAAATTATAGCATTGAGCTAAATCACCAAAAAGGCAGATGTTCTAAGAAAGACCAGTGTTCTAAGAAATATTTGAATATACAAAATATATTAACGCATCTAGACCATCTTCTTGCAGATCTTGTTTTACTGAGGAACATTGTTAGTGGCTTTTTTTTTGTTGTATTATATGGAAGAAAAGGACTTTCCACTAAAAGATTATTTGGGAAATTTTCTTTTCAAATTTGAATGTGTACAGTGCTTATTTTGTGATGCACTTTGTGTCATTTATAAGCTTTCTCTCAAAAATATTCAGTAGTCTCATAAATATTTGTATTCAGTTATTACTGTAGAAAAAAGTATCAATTATTGCAGCTGTAGAAACCTTTTTTTTTCTTAATTTAATGTTTGAAAGTGTTTTATTTTTATGACAGGATATTTTCCATTGCCAGGTAGCTGGTGGTACTTGAATTTTCATGTTGAGTACTCTCACTTGTGAATACAGGGTTTACCTGAAATTTAGAAAGCTATAAAAATCAATTTATTACAGAAGGCATTGGTATTTTCAGCATGCTGTTTTGTTTAAAATGCTCCGTTTGGGTATAACTTTAGCAATTGTAATAATTTATTGTTTAAACATAACTTAAGACTATTTTGCTTTTGCTTCTACAGTTGATACACTGACACTGTTTCTTAATATCTTTGGATGTTTGGCCTGGTTTTACGTTGATGCTACGCGAGGGGTTGATTTTGGACTGAGTATTCTCTGGTTCTTGCTTTTTACCCCTTGTTCTTTTGTCTGCTGGTACAGACCACTTTATGGAGCTTTCAGGTAACAACTTCAGCTTGACTTAGGATATTTAAAAACTTTTCAAAATGCATTAACATTCCAGAGTTTGCTTGCTTTTCATAATGATAATCCTTTAAAGTTCTTTCATTAGAAACAAATCGTATGTTTGCCATTACTTCAGTTGTTGAATTTGAAGTACAGTTAGTAATATCATGGAATATCCTTTAAAATATTTATAGTTTTCACCACATACAAAATATCTATAGGAAATATTTAACTTTGTTAAAGTTAATAAGGGCTGGTAACAGTTGCAAAGAAAAGTCTCATTAAATCTCTGTCTCTTCACACCAGGAATTTGAGTAGGTTAGTAGTCAAGAGTGTCTGAAATTTTTTGCTTCCTGAATTAACTTCATAAATAGCTACTCTTAAAATATTTTATTATTAAGTGACAGACACCTACAGTATCTGTAATTGAAATAGCCTCAGATGCTTAAGAACTAATAGAGCAGGTATATAGTAAACTAGTATTTTTCCTAGTCTTAGTAATCTTTGCAAACTTCAGAAGCATTCAGATTAAGCAGCATTAAGGTGTGTGATTCAGAGTAGAATGGTGTGTTTGCATGCAAAATTAAACTTTTCCTTGGTGAAGATTAGCATGTAGAGATTTCAAATCCTGTACTCCTAAAGTACTTTTTTTACATTGAAGTGATTCAGGATGTTCTCAGTTAAAATACCCTTAATCTTGCGTAAAAAGATTGATGGCCAAAAGTTGCAATTAAGTGTAACACTTAGACTACAGGAAGTGTTTCTTTTTGCTAACGCAGGAGGTATTGCTGTACCCACAAATCTTGGAGGAATCATATAGTTTAATTTGCATTTCCTGTCTAGTGAATCCATAACTTTTCGTAGTGAAAATTGGTTGGTTGAAAAAGGAAAACTACTACTTGCATATTCAACTTTCAGTCAGTTGCTCAGCTGAAAATGAAATGGTTATTGGACTGAACTGGTGATATAGAAACTACAAACTCCCTTCTGCAGCAATAGCTGTTAAGGGCAAAATATGTTTCTGTAACTTAACTAAATTAGTTCTACTTTCTTAAGAACTCTAGTAGCAAGCATATCATATGATCATTAGTTTTGGTAGTAATAAGTTGAATCTTTGTTGAAATTTTGTCTGTACATTTATATTTGGCTGGCATTTTAGTAATTTAAACAGTATTTTGTATTTTGTACATTTTACTTTAAAATAACAGCTGCTTCAGTATTTTGGTGTGCTCTGTGTTTCAGTAATTCCATATGAGATTTTATTTCCTTTCACAAGTTAAAAATTTTCTTACCATCTTGCCAGCATTGTGAACTTCACTCTGAAAGTGGAGAATTCTTTATGCAACTTGAATGGTTAGTTGAACAGGCCTTGCTGAGGGCTGAACAGAACTATTCTCACCTTTCTTAGAGGTGCAGGTGGCAAGACCACTATATTAAGAAAGAGCAGCTGTTGTAAATAAACACTCTAAAGACCTACAGAATTTCTGATACTTCAGGTCACTGTTGATAAATGAAAGTACTTTTCCTTTAGTTAATGCAGAAAAAAGTTAGATTAGTACTACAGAATTTGAATAAAAATTATTAATTTTCTGGCTGCTTTAATCTTTTCCCCCCCACCTCTTTCAGGAGTGACAGTTCATTCAGGTTCTTTGTGTTCTTCTTTGTATATATCTGTCAGTTTGCTGTACATGTACTTCAAGCTGCAGGATTTCAAAGATGGGGAAACTGGTGAGTATTCTGTTTGCTGTAGTATTGTACTGTAATGACAAACTCATATTTGAAGTAACAACTGCAGTACAGTCGTTGTGTTTTCAAAGAGAGAATCTTGTGCTCACTGGAATATTACATTTAACTCTCAAAAGAAAGTCTTTTTGGAGTGCTCTTAACTAGGAGAGGTGGGTGAAATGTATCCAAAGAATGTGAGGTACTTCTGTTACTAGGCTGGTCAAAATTTTATCCTTCAGTTGAAACCACTTTGAACTACACTTCTATACACTACCTCCTCTATTTTGGTAGTGTAAGGCATTACTACTCATTCTGTCTTTAAGGTAAAGGAAAACAAATAAAAATTTAGACATCAGTAATATACTGTTTGCATATTTTTCGTATTATTAGTTATTTCTAATTATATGAATATACTTACTACTTATTGAGAAATTTATGGATAAAATTTGTAGAATGAGTTAACAAGGCATTTGGGTGAATATAGTGGTATATCTTTGAATTTATCTGAAAAATTCATTTGTCTGAGTCACCTCCATATTCTGTAATAAGTTGATTTTTCTTTTAAATGTTTGCAAATACATAAGCTTTTACAGGAAGCTTGTATGTATATTATCTTTTATTTGAGTCTTTGAGGTCTAACACTTAGATTTTACAAGGCGAAGCTATGGGCAATCAGTCACTGTCCTTGGAAAAAAGGAATTAACTAAAACAGCCAGCTGGTAACATGGAGAGTCATGAGTGGAAGTGCTGTAGTTGGGTAATGACACTTCCCTGTATCAGTGCTTTTTGGTGCAAACCTCCAAATATATGCAAGGCAGGCAAAACAGTATTGCATTAGAACTGTTAGGTAAGGAAAGATCCTGCTTTATTGTTTTTGTTCTGGAATCCTCTATTTTGCTTATTCATTCAATCCTGTGAAATGTGCTTTTAAACATACTTGGGGAAGGAGTATGAAAAGTAGCCAGGTCATCGAAAAATCCTAATTACAGTTTGGGTTATGGGGTTTGTGGTAGATTACAGTGGGACATGGCAGATACCAAAGCAGTGTGAAACAGGTAGGGGGAAGTTTTAAAGTTTGGATTTACATAACTTTCCCCCCCCTTTTTTTTTAAATAATGTTTTATAATTTTTCATCTTAATACATGGAGTTTTGTTCTTAAGGCAAAGTGCTTTTTTAGTTTTCAAGTCTGAAACTGTTGGTGTAGGCATTTCAATTTTAAAGAATGGGGAAATGCTTGAAGTAGATACTGATATAGCAGTTTTTTCTATAAGTTCATGTGATGCTCTCTACTTCAAAAAAATCATATTAACTTCATTTGGGAAACCATCACTGTGTGGATACAATTAAATTAGTCTTCCCACATAGAAGCTGTGTACATGTGGTATGTTTCTGTTCTGTATTTATGGAAATTAGAAACTATCTTTTTAGGGATATTTTGTCTTCTGCAAATTCATGAATCAATCTGAAATGACAGTAAAACAAAAAAATGTCAAGAAGTTGATAAGCAACTTCCTAATTTCTCCATGATTTTGCTCAAGGATAATAATATTTACAACCATTCTTCATATAGTTTCACTGCATTTTTTGTGAAAAAAAGGAAACTAAGCTTTAAAAGCATGTCATAGAACCAAAATATGCTTACGTAAAATTCCCATGATTTTGCTTCAAAAATATTCAAAATGGTTCAGAACCAGGAGGTTATAAAGTTTTCGTTGGTGAGGGTATCTTTGGTTAAATGGTTCATATGCTGTACTAGTAAGGCTTGTTTTTCCTCTTTCGTTTAGTGGGTGGATTTCATCTCTTACTGGACTTAATAAGAGTATTCCTGTTGGCATTATAATGGTACTCATAGCTGCACTTTTCACAGCATCTGCTGTTATCTCACTAGTTATGTTTAAAAAGGTAAGTTACGTATTGTTCCCCTCTTTTGTTGCCTATGCTTGATTTGGATTTTGCTTTCTTTCTTGAGAGAGGTACTCTTTCACAAAGTAGTGGAAATTAAATTATATTCTTCAAGGTGAGCCTCACCTATTAACAACTTTACAGTTTTGCTTATACTGTTGTGGAGTTACAAAATGCTGTTTGCACAGCGCAGGTATTTTTTGCAAATGAGGAAGGATAGCTCTGAATAAGAGAACCTGGGAGGTAACCCCACCATGAAGAAGTAGGTGAATGCACTGGACACTGTGATTGTAGCTGTAGATGCCAGGTTGTTCATCAGGCTCAGGGAAGTGTGACTCAAATGATTGCTAATTTTCAGCTCTTACCAAAATATTCCCAATAAAATCAACAGAAGAGAGCACTTCAGAAAAGGATTTTTATTTCTCTATGTCTATTGTTTTAATATTTTATTGCCAGCTAATGATGCAGGAGCATGAAAACTCAAAGAAATATACTCTTTCTCTATGTTTACTTTTGGTGACTTTCCACCCAGAATATCCAACCATAGATACTGATGTGCTAGTAAGTCATTGAGAGAAAGGTAACTGAGAATTCTAATGATGATGTGCTGGCTGAATTCTAATAATTCAGCCACAGTTACAGTTAGGTTTAAAGATTCTACATGTACACAAATGCTTCTGACCTGTTTACAGTAAACTAAACATTTTAAGTGTGTTCCTGGAGACTTTTCTTGTTTTCTGTAGAAATACTCTGTATAGGAGAAGAAACAAGCCAGAAAAATGTATGCTGGAATATGTTTTTACACTTTTCATACTGTATGCGTCTGGATTCTTTTCAAAAATCTGCATATTCATATATGACTTTGTGTATCTTTATGGATGAGAAAGAGTCACATTTATAACAGAGAAAAAAGTTACATTAATTTTCCGGCTACACTGGAATGAAAATGCTTTTGCAATATCATTTGACAATCTCTTTGTGACTTAACTGAGTCACAAATAGCATTTGAATTTTAATACTCAGGTAATTGGAAGTTATTCAGGATTTTTTTGCGTAGTTTTGTTGGTTTTTATTTTGTTATATGCCATATTGTTAAGAGTGCTTGTAAGTCATATTATTTATTCCTCTGGTTATTATGCTGAGCTGTTGGTCATCACACTAGTTTAGCAAATGTGTACGTATAATTAGGATATTTTGAAATTTTTAATATTCAATCAGACTGTACTCTTGTAACCAGTCAAAGTAATTAAACTGTTTCTAAATAATGTTGTAGAAGCAAGTTCATCAAATATGCATCACACATTTTAGTAAACAAAATGAGACCCCTCTGAAGTTGCAAATAAGTACAGGTATCCCCTACAGTCAGATTGTATGGGCAACAGGACAATCAATTCAAAGGTTTGTGGGAAAAAAAATTCCATGTTCTCACCTGTGGATTCTCTCAAACACATGAACAAATCACATTTCCCCACCTCATGGCTCCGCCTTGTATTTAAGACTTTGCTATTGGTCTCCTAAGAGCTGGGAAGTGCAGTACCATTTTCTCACTGCTTTTCCCCTCTGTAGGTGCACGGGCTGTACCGCACGACTGGCGCCAGCTTTGAGAAGGCGCAGCAGGAGTTTGCCACGGGAGTGATGTCCAACAAAACTGTACAAACTGCTGCGGCCAACGCCGCCTCGACAGCGGCCACCAGCGCAGCTCAGAACGCCTTCAAGGGTAACCGAATGTAGGGAAACGAGGTCGCCGCAGTTCTCTCCAACTGTTCTTCATTTTCCACTCACTTACTGTATTCCTTACATGCCCAGATCAGAATTCACACAGCATGTTTGTCTCTTCTGCAGCTGTGCATGGGTTAATTGGGAAATGTTTGGTTTGTTTTATTATAAATTTATTTATTTTAAGAAGAAAACCATTCTTTTCCCTTCTCTAACATGTTGAATTCTGCAATGTAAAGCTTTCCATATTTTATGGGGGATAAATAATTTCAACAATTGGTCTGAGAATGAACTGTGGTATATAATGATTGAATCAATGTATTAAGAATCAGGAAGGTTTTTTAGCAGTTCACTCCAGTATTTTTTTCTAACTTCAGGAAAGCACTTCAGTTATTTTTCTTTGCAAGAACTGATTTCCCTATTTCTACCATAAGAAGTGGGGTAGACTGAGGGATATGGAAAGTTAGATTTGATTACTACTTTTGCAATTTCAGCAGCTGCTGAGGGTCAAATACAAGTAAGGCAGAGAGTATAAATTTAAATTCTTGTATTTTTTTTGTAGGTTGTTTTTTTTTTTTAGTATAAGTCTTTTGATATAAACCTGTAAGTTTGCATGAATACTGTTCAGTTATCTGATCTTGTTTAAGTAGTGTTTTGGTCCAGAATTTACCTGCGCCACTTTATAGCATTTGTATCTATTTCCATGGAGTATTCTCTACCTGTGAGAAATTACTGTGGGGCATAAACATTGTCTGTAATAGAATAGTACAATTTAAGGAAGTTAACCGGTGATTTCAATTGCAGAGGTAAATGATTATGTATTTGCTATTTTTAACTTCAGTATTCACATATCCCCTGTCCCTCTTCTATGTGCAGTGGTGTTTTTGTTTTATTTGGGATTTTTTTGGTTAGTTTTTTGTTTGGTTTTTTTTTGGTTTTTTTTTTTTCAAGTATAGATTTGTGTTTAACAGTGGTACTAAATCTCTAGCCCAGACAGTCACTCTGTTTACTGCCTGTCAGAAACACTAAATGTACAGTATTTAATTTTCTAACAGGATATTGTCTAAAATCAGGCTCTTTATGCAATGGCATTTAACAGATACTTGAATCAATTTTCATGTTAACTCAGCCATCTCTGTGATGTGATTTAAGCTTAGGAAAAAAGCTTTTTAACTATTTTGATTTGGCAAAGGGAAAAATGTTTATCTTTATTAAAGTTAAATTTTAACTCATTGAACTGGAGGCCTAAGAGGTTATATTGGCGCTGTTAAACTAACAATCCATAATGGTATATACCATCACAATATTCTAGAATTTAAGATAATCAGGCCTTAGTATAGTGTGAGTGTGTATTACTGGATTGCCTCATGAGACTTACATACAATACTTAGGCAGTTTTTCAAACTCATTTAGCAAATAGAAAGATTATATCCCACAACCGGTGTGAGTACACACCATGGCTGAAATTAATTCAGCTCTTAAGGTGAATCATCTTTAATAACACAGCATGAAGTTCTGAGGCCCTTCCAGGTTCTGAATGTGGACCGAATTTCATAGATTCTTTTTCACTACACTGTATTCATAATAACAGAAGCTCATTAAAAAAAAAACAAAACTCCCTTAGCTTAATCCTTGAATCAATAATATACTGTTAGCATGAATTCTCCTGTTAGTCTCCTTTCTTTTACTAATTTCTTTAAACTTGACTTGGATTTGAATAAATGTCAATGCTGAAGTTCACATTAATGAATATACTTGCTTAAATATTCTATGTAACAAGGCTGTTAAAACGTCATAATAGTGGACATGCTAACATTGAACTTAAATTTGTGTGGAATATTTTTAAAGCTTTCCAGATGAAAGTCACTCTTCCCTGCTGAGATTGGCGACCATCATTCTAGAAGCTATATATCAAGATTGTTCTTTTCATATTTTAAACTTGAAGGTTGTATCTACCAACTTTGCTATGGATTACTCTTATATCTAAATTTAGAGATTTCTTTTGGTATCTCTTGGACAGGAATCCCAGGAACATCATCCTTACAATTTAACTGAAGCTGAAGATTGCATAATAACATACATTACCAGAAAAAAATCCCAAACACAATAGAATAAAACCTGAATTTAACAGGTAGATTTTTTTTTCTCCAATGTTTGAAGGTTCCTTGAGAAAACGTACGTAACGTTCTGTGTATAAGAATTGTTGATTCGTAATATCATGGGTTGAATGTACAGATTTAAGCCTTCGTGTCACATGTGAATTCTTTAAATCAGAAATCTCTGACACTTTGCAGCCCAAAAGGGAGGGAAAAGTTTGTTTGGCTTTGACAACAGAAGGTTGAGATTTGTTAAGATATTTTGTACCTAACAAAAATTAGATTTTACGGTCTCTTATTAATCAGAGTATGGCGCCCACTTGAGTTGTCATTTTGTAGTATTGTGACAAACTGAGTACAAGGTATGAAGTTTAAACACTGGAATGTCAGTAGTCATTGATCTGTAATTTAGGAGTTGTTTTTATTTATCTGAGGATGTTTGTATATTTTGTATATTACTAACAATGTTCTGCCATCCTGGTGAATGTCATGGTTCTGTACAAATGCACCTCTTCTGTCCCTCTGTTGCATGTCTGGGTAGTTCAGAAGTTTTGTATATTTATTGTATTAACATAGTGTCATAGAAGAAAAAAAGACTTTTTTCCTAGGTGTTCGCTCTGTATAGTTTTGACCAATAATGGGGATTTTTCTTCTAATAGTCAGGGTGATGTGCAGGGAGGATGATCTATGTAAAAGTCTGACTTGCTTTTTATAATTCTGTATATAGATGCTGTATTTCTGCTGAAATGGTGAAGCAAAATGTCCACTATCAATAAATCTGGTTAAAGAGAATTAGTCTACTCAACTGTTACGGTGAAAATTCTTAAAATACTTGCAGCTTACCTTCTTGTGCTGTAAACTCACAAGGGTTAAAATTAAACATGCTCTGTCATGACTGAATGGAATTCTACAGGTATTAAGTGAATCTTAAAACATTATTGAAAGTAAAATGAAGTTACTGAAAAAAGCATTGCTTTGGTGGTGTTTATTTTCCTAATTTCTGCCAATAATTCAACATTTCTGTGTCACTGTTTATTTTTTTTTTTTCATATAATGTCAGTTGTAGCACCTGCTCCCTAGTACTCATTTTACTACTGAGTTTCCTTTGAAGGGCCAAATTGCTTCATCCAGACTACTGTGATGTAGCTAAGTTTGCAAATGCACGATATAGAGAACAGTGCTCTGACGCACTGTCAGGATTATTTTGGGAGATGGCCAACGTGTATTTTTGAAGACACTTTCACAGGCATGCATCAATCAGTGTTGAAATTTTTTATCAACTTGATCTTTCTTTGTAATTTACAGATCTAGGATGGCAGTGACAGCAGAATGAAGGAAGAGGTTTTGTACTTTCATGTAAATGTAAGCACGGTTGTGTGCTATGATCCAGTCATTTTTTGTGTTTACAATTTTTACACAATTTTTGTGGTCTTTGTGGGAGATAATTCCTCTGGCTTGCTGAGGTTATTTTCCTCAAGAAGTTGTAAGCATAGAGTTGGAAAAGCATGCACACACTGAGAGAAAAGCATGGGTCAAAAGAACTGTGATTAAAAATACTCAGGGATACTTTTGGAAAGCTATTTCTTCAAGGAAAAGGCACACACCTAGAGCATTCTGGTTATGAATCTGTAGTAGGGCACAGTAGGTCTGGTAATTAAAACAATTAGGCTTGACTCAGTTACGTTAAAACATGTATGAATTTGTTTGTACTTTTTTCTACAAATCAATTTTATGTCTGCAAGTAGCTTTTATTTTCATAACTAGGAAAATCAGGAAGATTTACAAAAGAAGTAGTGCAGATCTCTTAGCTCAGCAGCAAAAGCCAGTGAAACTTTTATACAAGGATTAAACTAGATAGTGTCACATGATACTGAGGGGAAAAGAAAAAAGGCGTTGATAAGGAAGTATGACTTGCAGCTCAAGCTTCCATACCTTTTGTTCTGGAAAAAGAATAATTAATTGTCCAGCAGTTTAATGGAAATATATACAGCTCAACTAAAATGTGCTTTTTGTTGGATGAAGTGATTACATTGAACAGTTGTGCTTTCAATACCTTTGTTTTATTGTCTCTTAATACACTTGGAGCTTCCTGTTGACTAAGTAATGTGTGTGTATATATATAAATGGACTGTCCTGCTTTTAGAGAGTGCTCCTTCATGTTCCTGTTACATTACACTCAGATGTGAAGGAACATACTTCAATACAGAGGAGCTGCTCTTTAGAGTGCTGAGAATATCAGGTTTTACTTCTTTATATCTGTGATTCAGGAAGGGAAATTTCAGCTGGAGAGATGGGAAATGTTTGGGACTGATTTTTATGGATAAAGTTTGAGGCTGTATTAGTAAAATCTGGGCTGGTGCAGGCCTGGAAAACGGGCTGGCCTCGATTACTTGTGACTCGGCACTTGGCTTTCCTGCTCTGCGACTCTCTACAGCTGGAGCTGGGTAGGCTACACTGGCTGGAGCCCAGACCAGTGAACAGAACAGCTGCCTCTGACCACTGGTGCCTCTGTGGCATCAGCTGCTCTGCACTGTTCCAGCTGACAATGCTGCAAGTAGATTTTATCATGTTTATAGCCTAATTAAACAATTGTATATGTCTGAGCTGTAGTCACTGCACACATGCTTTGCAAGGCATGGTTGCTATTTTTTGGTGCAGAACTGTTGTCTTTGTTGTGCCTGTATTTTTTTAGTGGAATGCATGATGTTCTTTTTAGATGAGTGCATGATGTTTCAAAAGAAAAAGTGCATATCCTGGATTGGGCAGTGGGTGACACTTTTTGCCCAAGGTAAGAGAACAACTGGAAGCAGTCAGAATACAGAATCACAGAATCAATTAGTTTGGAAAAGACCTAAACCACTCCTGAGATCACTGACTCCAACCTAAGATCTAAGTCATTACATTTGGAATTCTTTTTCCTTTACCTTGGTCAGTCCAAGTTACTGATCCCACCACATCTGAGTGGTACCTTAAGTTATGGATATTGATTCCTACACTCTCAGAATTTTGCTGATATGAAGATACTCCAAATAAAAGACATCTCTTTGAAAACAAGCTTTCAGTGAATTGCAGAATAAGACAACATCTTTATATTCCTGTCACTCTGATACTGATAATAGACATCCACTTTGTGATTGCATCACTATTCTGAACCCAGCTGGCGCTTGGAGAACAAGTTAGAATACAGAAATCTGTAACAATACACACAGTTGGAGACTTGAACTCTGTGCTCTCTATTGCCAACTCCATTAACTTTACTGAAAAAGGTGATATTTTTAGCTATTCAAATCAGTACTTCATAATTTCTCTAGGCAGCCTTTTATATTTGTAGAATAAGTGCTCTATCTATACCTGTTTTGAAAGTCATAAATTGACTATGGTGGTGGTGCGTTCAGTGGCACCTTATCCCCTAACTTCTGGGCTGTAGGTTTCTAAGTGTTCTGAGTTTTAACCAAGTTTAGGAACTGTTAAAAGTGTAATTAAACTATATGTAGTTAATGATATAAAAATTTTATTAGAAGTGGACCATCACAACTGAGAAATAAGTGACATGCTGACTTTTCTTCAAACTACTGATAGCCTTGTTCCTGGTTCTGCTAGACGGCTTTGTAACCTTTCTCTAGTATTTATCATGTCACAGCTGAAAGCTAAAACATACTGTGGCAAACACTATTTTAAAAGTCTGTGTGATGAATCAATATTTGTTTTACAACTCTTACTACTCCTTTTCATGAGAAAGGAAATGCAGTGTTTAGTTGCAAAATGAAACACATTTGTCAGACCTTTATTCAATTAGAAAGTCTCTTTAATGCAACTGTATGGTATAACACATAGTTACAATTTCAGATCACATACTTTTGATCAGTAAGCAGTAATAATTGTTAAAGTCAGATGGGAATCTGAAATACATCATTGGACTGCGATCTTTAATGCTATTAAAGCTACAATTGAAGCTCAGCTTGGCTCAACTTGTCCAATATGCTTGTATTAAGGTAGTCAGACTCCTGTTAAAAGTTCAAAAACTCACATTTAATTGAAATTTAGATTAAAAAGAAGACATTAGGTACATCATTCATGCTAACAAATGTACATAGTGGTGAATCAAGAACAGAAAAACAGTACCACAAATCAACCATGGCTCAAAACCTATTCTAGCTGGATTGCTGCAGCTGCTCTTCCTATACTGAGAAGCTGTGTATGCGTTGCTGCCATGCTCTGCTTTTGTTGGACTCTGCCCTTTCCTTGAGGTGTAGGCACCAGTGCCCATGGCTTTCAAGGAAGGCTTGAACTCCTCTCCATTTACCACTAGGACGTGGGAAACTTCAATGTGGGGGTAACAATGCAAAGTGGAAATGATTTGGCTGAAAAAAAATCTCAGAATCCATAGAACTTTATTGAGTAAAATAGATACAAAGGTGATATAGACAACCTAGAATTAGCTCAGTAGCAATGTTTGTTGCAGTGCCACATTACAAATAAAGCACACTAAGAAACCTTGCTGAGCCTTTTCAGCATTTAGAGTGTTAATGGCCAGAGGTGGACGCAGCTTCACACTGGAAGGGTCTGTGTTACATAGATCTGAGTAATTCAAATCAAGCTAGAAGACATTTTTGTCAGATCTTCAAGCTGCTGCTACTACTGTTGTATTGATCTTCAACACCAGTGATTTTATTGCGTTACTCTATATCCACACCACCAAACTCCAGCCACTTCTTCCCTGGGAAGTCCCATTTCAAATCACTTGTTTAAAAGCAAAAACTAAGATTTAAAAAAAGCCAGCAAAACCAAAAAACCCCCACAAAACCCATTCCTCGTATTGCACATCTCACACAAGTCTGTGTATA
>VZTJ01004568.1:694228-902886 GCA_013397795.1 Orthonyx spaldingii
TTTTTTCCCAAAGTGCCTTTGAAAGCTACTGTTGAGGTGAACTTCAGGAGCAATTTAAACAGCTGTGAAATTTAATGAGTGCACTCTGCACCTGAAAACCTCATCCAGGAAAAAAAAAATTTAAAATCCGCAATATATACCACCTTATCACTTGCAAGAAAAACAGAACCCTGAGAAAAGAAATTCTGATTATTTTTCCTCTGTATTTCTTCCCAGCCTGTCTTCTATCTGTGCTATGTGATGAACATGGATATTCTTGCAAGTTAGTTGATCATGCTGTTGCAGAGCAAGCTGATAATATACCAGCAACAAGCAGAAAAGCTGGTTCTTCTTGGTTACGAATGCAAACAAAAGCAAAATGTGCCACTGAAAATATCTCCTTTGTACTTAAAAAAACCAAACCCAAACAAAACATACTATTGAAATTTTTTTAAGCGTCATGTGGATCACAGCAGAAGTCAACTAGTAACATGAATAAAGGTTGCTCGTTTACTTCTCAGCCAGAGCAGTGTACGCTCTCTCTACCTTTGTAAGAACTGACCTGATTCTGACTAATCATGTGCTCAAGCCAAAGCAGCATTTGTCACCCTAATATTGTGTCAAGACTTGTTGGCAGTGGTGACCTGGACACTGGATTGCTACCCACCTAAGAAAGCTAAAACTGTACATCTACATAATAATTAATTTTTTGCTGGTTTATATGGTACTCATACAACTGCTTGCCCCTTCTTTCCCAACTCCAGGGTCCCCAGGGGCAGGGCAGAGCTGAGCTGGTGGCCCAGGGCCAGTGTATGCTCCAGCAGGGGCTCAGGAGCGATGCCTGGAGGATGCCTTGCTGGACCCCAGTACAAGCCCAGTGCCTGTCCTTCAGGTGTGGGGGATGTGTACGGGGCAAAGCCAACGAGACAAAACACAGGTGTGGACAGGGTGTGTGGGCTGTGATTTTAGTCTTCAGGCACCACTTTGTGCTGGCACTTTTGCTTTATTAAAATCTTGATTTGTGCAGGCAGTTGGTCCCAGACCATAACTTTTGGAGGAGATTTAAATTCAATATGTAAAAGAAAAGTGAGTTACCCATTTTAAAGTAGAAGATGGTGGATGTGGGTTGCAGGAACAGGTGAATTCAAGAAGAGGCTAGATTAAAACAATCCCTTTTTGAATGGAGGCAGAAGTTGTCCTTGTTGCACTGCATCTCAGAGGTCACATGGGTATCTGTCCAGCATGCAGGCTGCAGGTGCTGCGGGCTGGGAGCTAGCTGATCTGTGTCCATGGTGGGCAGCAGGCACTGAATGGGGGTCCCAGCTCCACAACTGTTCACCTGTCCTCAGGGCTGCCCCAGGCCCGCTGCCAAGACTGCTGAACAGCTCTTGTCTTGTGAAGGATGTGAGCAGCGCCTCGAAAGCAGCTACCTACCTGGACAGTAACAATGATTGTTTAATAACTAATGGCACATTTTAAGGGACTGACCAGGCAAAACCAAGAATCTCTCCTCCATGTAACACGGTGAAGCAACACTGTCATTGGATGATGTTAAACTACCAAGAAGTAAGAACAGGAATCTAAAATTCACCTAGTATTTCATTAGAACTACTTCTCAGATGAATTATCCCCAATGCTCCTATGGCACAGTTGCATCATTCCTTTGTTTTTTAAAATACCTTACAAACTTGATACCTGAAGTAGTTCTAGTAAGTGAGGCAACACCACAAATAACCGGCTGGCTTTTAGAAAAAAATGTCATTTGTGGCAAGGTCTGTTTAATTTCTGCTGATTTAGTTGGAAAAAGGTCTACTACCACACACAAGAAAAAAGGAAGGAAATCTTCCCAGCCACATAGAATTTCTCAAGATTTCTTGAAAAATTTAAGTTTCCTAAGGACTCACGTGCATCTAGGTCATGAGACAGATTGATCTGTAGACTGGGAATGATGTTTCACTGACAAAAGAAAACGTAACACTGTTGAAGTACAATGTGAGATCCACAGGTATAGGAGAGGCTGCGGCCCAGGTGAGACTGGGGCTGTGGGGAGCTATTGTCTGCTTGGGATTTCAGAAGTTTTAATAAAGGCTGTAGAAATACTTGTTTTATCTGAATCAGGTGAGAGCCAGTCTAACAACAGCTTCTCTGCCTAATCAGTGGAAACATTATTTACCTGCTAAGTAACAAGTGGCACACACCTTGCGCTCTTAAGTTTCAAGAGAGAGAAACCTGACAGAGATTTAACTTTCTGAATGCCTAAAGAGTGGTGTAAACGTCAGCTTTACTCTCTCCAACACAGAGTTAATATCCAAGAAGGCACTGTACTTCTAGGAAGTTCAGTACCAAAAAGCACCTCCATGAAAATGGTACCAAACCAGGTGATGGTGAAGAAATATTCACCAGGGAGGGGAGCCCTTGGAAACAAAGCCTCATTAAAATAGGTTTCTCTTTTGCTTAAAAAAATAAAAAAAAATGTGCTGGCTTTTATTATTTTAAACCCAAATTCTTCGAAGTGACCAAGGTGGGTTAGGCAATCCGATCAATCAGAATTTGTTGGTTTTAACAACAACATTCCTGTTATATACATGTGATTACTCACATCCCCAGTCGGATTAATATATTCCACTGTGTCCTGATCACAGAATGAAACTAAAAATATCCCCAAGTATTTACATTCTGCTTTCTTGGGATCCTTTCTCTGATCCTCATTGCCCAGCAAGAAAGAAAGACCCTTTCAGTAGTTCAGGGCTGGAATGCATCGGGCTCAATCACACAAAAGGTAAAAACAGGTAAATGGATCTGCTTGTCCAGTCAATGGAAAGCAGATAAAGATGCAGGTGCTGGTATTTTTCCCCACTGGAGTTAAAGGAGGCAGATAAGGTTTTTTCCTTCTTCTATTTCTTCTTGCACTTTGTCACTGGATGTGGCTATTTCAGCTTGCGCCGAGAAGACTGCGCAGATGAAGGTCAGAACAGTGCCGCCGATAGCTGTGTAGAAAGCCCAGCCCAAGGAGCAGTCTCCTAGTTTGTAAGCAGAAGCATAATGTCCACAATAGCTTATTGCCTTCTGGCATCCCCAACCTGCAGGGTAAAGTATCAAGCCTAAGATAAGGAAGAGCCCTAGAAATAAAAACAGAGAGAAGTTTAACAAACAGTTTAACACCAAATGCAGCACATCTAGTAATGGTTATCATGGTCACTAATACTTGTAATTACTGGGATTAGGAGAAAACTGCCATCTCATCCATCCAATCTTCCTTAACTGATTGTTCCCTAGTATATGCCATGCATTCTTTTAACTAAACTTGAAGCTACCCTGTGATTATGTTGTGAAAGTCTTATTTTATATGATAATGGTCTAGTTCCTAATTTTAATCTCTGTACTCCTCCTACATCTTTTGTTCTCACACATTATTGCTACAAATACAGAGCATGCAAAATTTTCAAGCATCTCCACCTACTGCTTATGCTTGCACTTCTCAAAAACTTAGGAATATTTGCATCCACTTTTGATTTTGTATTCAGCTAACCCTCATTCAGCTTTATTTAGCCATTTATCATAAACATATTTGCCTTTTTTCCTCTGGATTTTGCCTACATTGATTTTCTTGCCTGGGGAAAGAAAAAAAAAAAGGAAAAAAAGAAAAAAAACCCCTTCACACTTCTGCTTGTTTGACCACATTAGGACACAGTAGAAAAATAATACTACCAGTTCAGTAAGCTGGTCTCATAACAGAGGGATGCTGGAGTCAGCCTCAAACAAACAGATCCAACTACCCACAGCCAGTGCATGTGTAACCCTGGGATCCTCCTAACAGTCAACTGACTACTTCAAAAGGAAAGCACTTTTCTAGTGATGACAGGAGCAAAAGTCTCAACTCCCCATCTTGCTAAACTGCCCAAACACTCTGCTGTGCCTCAGGCTGGAAGTGAAAAGCTCATAGTAGGTGCTTTGCCCATGTGATTGTCTCTTGTATTCACAGGTTTCTCTATGAAGACCATCTAAGCAGTGAAGGGCTTCATTAAGGAAAAGTCACATTAATGTCTCAGCACACATGTGTCTTTGCACAAAGAAAGGAGATTTAATCAAAATGTCTAACATGCTAGTGGCTACAGTGCTTTCTTATGGGCACTAAAAAAACCCCAATGAATTAAACACATACCTCCCTCCTGTAAGGAATATAGGAAGGAGATAAACATAAGGACAGCTCACAAGTATCAAAATTTGCTTTCTATTTTACCTTAAAATTTTACTTAAAAGAACAGGAAAATTATGAAAAACAGTTTTTGTTTAAACACAACCAGTTTATCCAGAAAATTAATATAGCCTTCCAGATCCCATAAATATTTCTGATTAAATTTTCTTGCACTTTAGAGCCCTTTATTTAATCTGGTATCCTGAAGAAAACAGCTGCTAAAAGTGCTGTCACCTTCTAGAAGTAGGCTAAAAGTTGTGCACTAAAACCAGTCTTTTTTTCTTTCTTATAACCAAGAGATTACAAAGAACAGATTTAAAGACTTGTTTACATCTTCTTCCATTCAGTTAGACTAGCAGTTAGACTTCTCTGCAGGATGTTAGGGTTCTTTAATTGTTTAAAGAAATTGAGCCAGATACATGAAATTTTCCTCACCAACAAGGAAAAAGTGGGTCCTAGCTAGTAATCAGTTAATTTACACAAAATGCAAAAACCATCATCCGTCTAAAATTAATGTCTGTGAATGCCAGACATTTCACAAAAGAAAGTCCTTCCTCCAGCGTTTTTCTAATGATGACACAATACCATGGGCATGAATGACCTAAATGTCATTACTCTTTGGGGCGGCAAAATCCATTAGTGAGTGATATCCGTTTTCTGTGGAGGGATTTCATCACTGCTTACATTTAAGAACCAATGACAAATTTTATGCAGTGTTTCCTGGCTGGTTGACCAAATACATTAAGTATAAAGTATTGCTTTATCTTGGACAGACCTGGATAAGCTGTGCATTCATCCTTCTGAGCCCTGCAGCCATTTCAGACTAAACACCAGCAGTTCCTTCTCCTCTATTCATCACTAGTTTCCTGTTCTGAGCAACCGGCATGACCACACTATGTATCTTTCTGACTGCACATTGGTATGGGCCAGTTGCTGTTCTCTCTAATGATCACAAGCCCTTTGGTAGGTAAAAATCACCATCACTGAATTATGAAGCCGGATCTGAAATGCCAGCATAGCTGCTGCCAACACGGCAGTTTTTTAAGTTTACCACTCCATCACTCACCAACCTAGACAACTCATGTTTAACAGCAAACCTGGCTCATGGCTGAGTGTCACAAGCAGGACCAAGAAGACACATCCATCACTTTTTATCGAAACTACAGCACTGGGCAACTCCTGAAAGCTACTGGTTCGTGGAATGTATGCCTCCAAGCTGAAACGCCATTACCCAAAACTCAGGCTCTCAAAAGGCATAGCACTGCTGCCAAATGCAGTCATCAGGACTTCACGGACTTAGACCTTTTTTTTAAAAGTACAGAAAATTCCTGGATATATAAATCTAATAAATACTATAAAAGACCATAATTTGATAAACTTCAGCTGTTTTCCCATAGATGAAAACAAAATCTGGAGGAAACCCTTAACTATGAATTTGAATACAGTCAGAGTATGTACCTGATTTCAGATAGCGAACTTCATAACTCCTATACTGGACCAGCATAATAAAACTAAAAAAAAAGTAGTATTTTCACTACCAAACCTCCTTTCTACTACTCCATTTCCGTGCAGACAGAAAGCTTCTCATGAGCATCTTAGTACTATCTAATATTTATCTTAATTTCTTATTTATTAATAACTGGTTCTGCTTGACAGGAAAAGTAAATAAAGATGATTCCATTAAGTCAATTCACGATATCCACAGCAGAAAGACACTCTTTGATTCATGCCAACAGCAAGTGAAGAGGCACAGACCCGTCGCCATAAACTCAGCTCAAAGTTTCAATATCCATAGCAATGGCTGAGCTGTGCAGGGTCCCTTCCTGACCCCCCCAATCTGCCCAGAAAGGAGTGTTCAATTATAGAGGAACTTTGCCTCCTGCTATCCAGTATCTCAGAAGAGACACAGAGCCCAACTCAATGACTCCTACAGCTTGAACAGAACAGGCAGATGATGCTCCACCACCCACCCACAGTGCAAACCTTTGCCTAAATTGCCTAAAATAGAAGCCAGCAAACCGAAGCATTTAACTGCTTAACTGCAGTGAGACACCCCTCAAAAAGAACCACCCCCCTGCTCCTGGGAACATGGATGCAGAAAGATGAGGAGGAAAAAACTGACAGTATTCTGTTGACAGTTTGCCTTGAGACATATCTGGCAGAAGGACAGTAAATACTAATGACAGAGATTTCTTTTTGTTAATAAATCAGTTTTTGCCCATCCTTGTGCCTTTGAAGAAAAGCCAATATTCAAGAAGAAGAACAGAGAATAAAAACTGAGTGCTCTGTCTGAAGGAGTTTTCTGCAACGAATCTTTTCAGTTCTTCGTGCTGCTGTACAGTAAATGATTTTTAATTCACAGCCAATCTACCTGTGGAATTATTGCTATTTGTTCACCCTGCTGGGAGAAACAATTTCACTCTGAAAACATTACAAGTTGTTTTCCACTGTGCTCATCTACAGGCTCACTCTATTCTAGATTTAACCCCCTCTCTGAGCACAGCTGCACTGCTGAAACTGCAGCTTCTGTTATACACATATTGTTGTTCCTACTTTTTAATTGGCACTATCCTACTTCTTGAAATCAGTATGACAATTTTTCAAATTACATTTTCCTTTTTGTTAGCTGTTGCCAGTTCTCAGTTACCTTTCCTCTTACGAATCCTCAAACCAGAGATATGAAAGAATGTCACACAATGTTGCCAGATGCCTACGAATGACAACAGCAAACTATTCAAATGATTTTTTTTTTACCCAGAGACCTAATCTATAACTCTTTGGTGTAAGTTCTGTCAGTAGAGAGCATTTTTACATCTTTCACTGAAGGCAATTTGGCCACATAACCTTTTATTATCAGGTCCTAATTACTTGCTTTCAAAAAGAAGCCTTTATGAGATTTAGATTTTAATGTTATAATTTTTAATTAATTTTTGTTACTATATATCTCCTGACTACAAGAGCCTATTAAACATCAGGCATTCTTTACTTAAATATAAAGTAACTTCTTTCTCCTAAAACACCAAAGGAAAACCTTACAGCACACTGAGAACATCAATATCAATACAGTAGATTGCATCACTGTGCAATATTGTTTCAGAAGACAGCTCATTAATGCTTTTCCTATAGGAACAGACATTTTGTATTTATGCACCAAGAACTTTTCCCCTTTTAAGGGCCTGCAGCTGCAGCAAGCTATTGCTCCTCCTGGTTTTTATACACTGCAGCAGTGCTGCCAGGTCAACATTGTGGAAAACCAACAGACCAGCCTTTAATTGTGGGCATTTTTATGTCACATTATGTGCTGGGATCAGATCTGAGGAAAACCTGTTTTCTTCCTTGGAAGCAACTTGTGCGACAGGAGGTAGGCAGAGGCTTGTTTAGCTAAGTGAAGGCATGCTATTTAGTTTTGACAGTCTCCTGTGCAGCTGCTGTTGCGCCATATTAAACAAGAGCATATACTAACAAAGCCAATTTCCACTGCAAAGCCTGAAACTATCTACTCATTTCCTAGCAACATAGCAAAAAAAGCTTTTAAATACTGCTGAAGAAACAGGAAATTAAGCAGCTGTGATCAATGAGGTGGCACTGCAACTAAGGGTCTTATGGAGCAGCACAAATGAGCAGCAACATTTTAAGAGAGTAAGAGAAAAAAGATAAAAAGGTAAAATCAGGGAGGGACTAGCTTTGCAGTGGAGTGCAGGTGGGCTGCATCCCCAGTGGCACTGATCCTGATTGTTTTCATCTTCTGCAAAACCACAGGAGATTAAGAATCAGTCCAGGGACACTGCATTGGCCAGGCATCCTGCCTTTATTGCTCACATTTACACACATGTCAATATGCTACCTGAACATTTTCATGTGTTAAATATCTGTACAAATGTACTACTCCAGCTTAAGCCAAGGAGGCTTTCCCACATCCACATTTTCCCTGACAAACCCAGCAGGGATACTACCAGGCTACTGCCCATGCACTTTCGATCACTTTTCCCCGACAGTCATGTGAAGGGAGTCTCCTACTTGGCAGCTGCACAACAGCTTTACAACACCTTCAGCCCGTGAAGTGATACAGTAACACCATTTTAATCAGACCAGAGCTCAAGAGGTGGGCTCAGGCCAGCTGACATGGTGCTTCTAGCACTCCACACTGGCTATAGGAAAAGGGTGAGATGCTGAATGAAGCACTGCTTACACAGAACAGGTCCCCAAACCTGCCTCTGCAGTTGCTCTTCAGCCCCCTGGATGGTTGCCAGACCACCAAATACAAGCAGCTGACCAGAAGCAAGTAGGTCTTTGTCCAGAAAGAAAGGGGAGGCTTTGCATGCCCTAGTGCCTTGGAAATGGCCTCTGGGCCACTTGGAAATGCTACATAAGAAACAAAAGGAAAATTCACAGCAGTAAGAATATGAGTGCTTTAAAAAACCTACCTGAACACCACAATTGGTGCAGGCTAACACACGCAGATGTGTTTTGGGGTAAGTTGGAAGCATGGCTGTTGAGGGAGGGAGGGTTGCCAGTAGGCAAGGCACTGAGGCGACGTCCATACCTTCATACCTACAATGACTGCAGATGACTGCTCACATATATAGATTTCAGTGTACCTGGGACACCCTAAGCTGAGGCGGGAGAATTAGTAGTTTAAAACTACAGCCAGGTGATGACTCAAAACCCACATAGGTTTTTAAAAGTTGTGTCAGGGCATGCAGTTACCAGAAGAAAAAGTAGTTTCCTAACCACTGGCTTCCCGAAGCTAAGGAAGAGAATGAGGTCCCTACTCTCATGTTTCTTTTCCCATGTATTAGGCAAATTGAAGATACTTATTCATAACCAAACCTATGCAAACATCTGATGACATTCCAGTGCTGTTGCGATCTGGAAACAGAGATAGGAAGACAGTGCAAGGGGACTACGGGTGGGATGCTCAACCATTATGTTTTACTACCCTCCCAAAAAAGCCACAAAATAACTCAGTTTATTAGCTTGATGTGGGGCATTTGGGGGTTGTTTTTTATATTGGTATTACCTTACTGCTTAGACTTCTCTGAAGTGTGAGCCTGCAGACTGCTGTTTTTAAGAGAGGGGAGGGCAAATTAGTTTTTAATAATTTTTATGTATGTGGTGAGAGTGCGCATTAGTTGGGAGGGAATAAAATGTGTAGACTCAAAGTAAAATCCATCCCAAGCCCTGAAATGACACTGCTGCCTCTTTGCTGCCAGTCAGCCATGTGAAATCACCACACTCTGGGGCCTCCCGTGTGATAGCTGTCAACCCAGCAATTAAGTCAAGATAAAACAACTTACAGGGGAAAAATCAAATGTTTACAAATATTCAGCAGAGGTAAACAAAGACTTCACTCGTAGCGCCATTGCCCAGGCACAGCCACCTCTCATATTTTACCCTAAAACCCAATAAAGCATTGAGTGTTTTTAATCTAGGACAACCCAATAAAAGGCTCAGTCAATGCTGCTAAATGAGAAACTCAGTTGTGGGTGGTAAATTCAGGAGGTTCCTGAATCGGGGAAGGAAAGCCATGTCAAATATTCTGTCCATGAAAGAAGAACAGGGGAATCTTACAGAACAGGGGAATATCCAGTATATTTCCTACCATTCACCATAACCTTTTCTGCTGCTGTTCAACCAGTGAGTGTGATGCCCTCCAAACCACCAATCACTTATGCTGGATTAGCAGAAAGGGAATGAAATATGACCACAGCTCAATAAGGGAGGCCAAAACAACAACCTGCCTTAGCCAAAGCAGAGGTAAAAGGGCTGCAGGTCACCCTTTTCATGGCCTTACATTTTCTCAATATTGATCCCGCAGTACAAATAAAACCTCAGTTTGAGGGTGGGGAAGAGGAGCTGCAGAGGAACTAGGACTCAGCCTGAAGGAAAAGGCAAATGGAGATGCAAGAAGGGGAGAATTTCATGTGGCTTCATGACCTATGCAGCAGCAGAGAGCAGGGCATCTGTATTGGGTAAGGAAGCAAAACTCAAAACCACTTATTTCCTCACCACCACATCATGATCACCAAAGACAGGAGCTAAGCAAGATTAGTGCCCCCTTTCTTGAAAGGGCTTCTTTCATCTTTTTTTCTTGTTTGAGTGAGAACACAGCATTTGCTAAGTTTAAATATTTTCCTGGTGTTTGTATTCTATATACAAACAGCAGCATCTGTCTTGGCTCTGAGGCCTGGAACCAAAAATCTGAGCCCTTGTATCCTCCTGACATCCCCATGGCCCCTTGGGGTCACCAGCACTCTTTCCCACATCACCAGGGCAGGGGTATAAAGAAGGCACCAGCATCTCACCTGTGCTGGTAGAAGCAGGAGACCTCAGTGTGAACATGTGCCACAGTAAAATGTTTCTCAGTGGGTAGCATGAGAGACTCTCTCACACTAAGCACTGTTTGTTGGAACAGATTTATGCTTGCCAAGATAATCAGCTGCTAAACTTGATCACTGAAAACTTGAAATTTTTGTTTATTTTTCTATTCATTTTAATCTGCTGTGTGTCTACTGGTTTTCAAGTGCCCACCTTGCTAGTGCAGGAGATGACTCGACCACTGAATCTAACAAAACACTGAAATCTTCATTTTATTGCTTTGAAGTTACTAATGCTTTCCCTCAGGCTCAATAGCAATTTAGCACTCGAACGCAGTTTTCCTTCCCTGGCATATTCCAAGACAGCAGTCCCCTTTGCTTGAACTTTCAGCAGCCAAGTGTGTATTAGATATCATGCTGGCATTGGGCCATATAGGTTACAGGAAGCACTATACCGCAGACAGCAAAAGCAGTTCAGACTGTCAGGATTTCTATCTGAAATCCCTCTCCCCTCCCTCTTCTCTTTCTTCCCACCCCAAGAATTCAGAATTCTGGCATCAGAAAATAAAAACTCTGAGCTGAATCCAAAGAGGAAATATGCTTTTTGAAAAATGCATGCTCTGCGTTTTAGAAAGACAAACAAGAAGCTTCCCTGCCTTCAAGGGCAGAACCACTTTTTCTCTGCTCTCCTACTGCTTGGGCTCCCTGGCCAGGCAACAGCTTCCGTTGCCTGCAGGCAATGTGAGCTCACAAGGTGCTTTCTTCCTTACTCACCAGTTTGTCTCTTTCTCAGACAAAATAGTGCCTTTGTACAGTGCGATGCCACCTATAAACGAATATCCTAAACCACCCTGCAAGTAGCATAACCTTTTGTGTTATGCTCTGAGCATGAAAGAGCTATAGAAGCCTCATGCCCCTTCTACCACAGCTTGTGTCTTCTGCTTTTTCTCCCTTCTATGATGAAAGGCCTGGCTGACCTCCCGCTTCCTCCTCAGCGTCCTCCTCCACAACTCCCACCGGCCTCCTTACCTTCCAGCAGCCAGGAGTCTGCCGTCACACGGCTGCACACACCATGGGCCCACCCTGTGTGGCTGGATCCTCCTTCACCCACCCCCACAAGCAGCTCCAGATCCTTGTCCCCTTCAGATGGTTCCTATCACACTCTGCTCAGGCCATCTTCTTAATCACCCAGCCTCCCAAAATGAAAATGATGACAAATAAGTATAACAGGCTGAAAAATTTCTCAGCCCAAGAGATGTAAAACAAAGTCTTTCAGCAGCAAAGATAGACTGTTACACACACAGCTGGCTTGAAACTGAATTTCACTCTTCATTTTAGAATGCTGCAGAGAAGTTTCCTTGCATTTGAGGGTAAAGCTGCACTCCTGGACTTGAACTAATGCCAAGGTACCGCAGCAACTTCTGATGGAGGAACCCTTCAAGGTACCAAAAAGGGAAAAAGAGAAGACATAGACAGTCACAGAGGGAAATCATGAAAAGGTCAGAAGAAAGAATGCAGGACAGCTTGTGAGATACCTGAGAAGCGAAAGTACTGTGGAAGAGTTACCATTGCTCAGGACTGAGCAGGGCAAGTGTCAGGGGAAAAAACAAGCCTCCCAGACCTTGGAAAAGAAGAAGCTGACTCACTCCGCAGCAATGCTGGAGGAGAAACGACGGGGGTGACAGAGGGAGGCCCAAAGCTGCAGCATCTGGGCCCAAGCAGATAGACTTCAACTAAGAGTCCAAAGGAACTTAATGCTCTCCGGCCTGCCTGCAGCAACCTTTGAAAACACAAACCTCTGCTCTGGCTGACTGGACATCTACCTGTTAAAGATGCAACTGCCAGTGGCACAGCCAGCTACGCCACATGACAACAAAACGCAGCCAGGCATTCACCTGAATAAACCAAAGACACTCCTTAGTGTGCACCTGGGACACAGCTGGTCTTCTGACTGATGCAACCCAATTTTTACATGGTGTTTTTCCCCATGCTTCTGTCAGGAACCAGTTTAGTCAAGCCCCATTTGAGCTAGGAGACAGTGGACTGTGAACAGGGGAAGAGATGAGAAGGAAGTGACCCACGAGAGGCCTCCCAGATGAAGCCACCAGGATCCTGGCAAGACTTTAGAGAAGAGGAACTATTTTATCCTCTTTTGGTAAATGTGTCTGGTGAGGCAACCCTACTCCAGCATGGCAATATGGCAGTGAAAGAAACTGAACTCGCCAACCCATTAGCCTTCCTGACATGTCAGCTCCCTTTCCCCACTGCTCTCCCCAAAGCCTTTGCAGGCACATGATGTTGGGCTCCCCACAAAAAGCCAGAGGGGCTTGCTTAAGTTCTGCGGTTGAGATAATATTGGTGCAGCTAAAACAGCTTCCTCCCCTGGGTGTGCTGTCAGGGTGCTGCTGGTGCCTTGTGACTCAGCTGCAAGTCAGGCAGCACTGGCTGTGGGGAAGGGGTTCTGTCTGCCCAGCCATGGCAGATGCCAACAGAAAGAAGCTGAGTTGTTGATTATGAACTTCATAAAGAAAGCTATCAGACATGGAAGCTGAACGTGGTTTAGGCTCTGTCCTAAGCTCTCCCCACGCTCCTTTGAGGCTAAGTTATGTTTATATTATATTACTTAGCAACGAAGTGAAGTATACAAGCCCAAATAAGATTTGTAAATACATATGCAACTATACAATAGACATACCAAGGTATGTCAGTAGGGGATCACCAATTATTTACTTCCTATAACTCCATGGTTACTGTGAAAATTTACTTTGAATTGATTCTTGTCAGTTAGCATGTAATAATATCCCTCCTCCTCTAGCCTCGGCATTTCAAGTGATTCACAGACTAAAAGTAGAATACTTTTCCTAAAAAGACATACAAATGAAAGTCTGCCTGGTCATCTTGCTGCTGGAACATCTCTGTTCTCTGCACTCTCTAATGCAGAGAAAAGATGCTTATCCAGATGAAACAATTCTCAAACATCTCCAAAACCAGGGATATTGATTACTGTTTTTACATCTGCAGGATGAAAGGCACTGCAGACTGAAAGTAAGTGGTAGAAGTTTTTGCTCTATAAGAAAGAAATTACAGGAGTTTAAACAAGAGCCATATTTTCTTCCTTTATGGCTTTGTATTTCTCATTTTCTGCCACAAAAATAATAATAAAAAAATCCCTGTGGTCCAGATATGCGTATGGCTTCCTCCTGTTGATCTAAATGAGAGTTTGCACATTTGTCCAAGGGCTATAACAGAAGAGATGTTTCTTTCTGTTCTGTAATTTCACCGTAGGCATCATTCACATCACAACCAGTCTTGCTAGACTGGAAAGATATATCCGGTGTCTGTTATTGTTTTGTCATGATGAATTCCAGGAATAAATTAAGTTGTTGTATGTTTTTAATTATATTAAATCTCTACTGCAAAAATATAGAGATTTTAAATGAGATTAAGTCTGTAAGATCCTGAGTTCCTGTAGATGACTCTACCATGTGTGCATCTCATCTTTGAAAAGGAGATATTTGACATACTTGCAAATATTGGACTGATACAGGCTGATTAACAAAATTATTTTGTGAATTCTTCTCCTACATGTATTAAAAACATAACTGTTCACATTTCAAAGAATGATGTTGTGCTTAAAATGATTAAGACACGGTTATATCTTGTTCTCTGGTCAGGGAATTAGTTTATCTACGTAAATCCCTGTATGGATTACCTATGCTGACAACTGTCCCTCTTGAGCAACTTGCTTAAGCATTTTTCAAAACTCAGGAACTGAGAAAGTTGAAATTAGCAGCCATCATTAGTCATAAGGAAAATAATTGCAACTACGTAAGCAGATGCTGTAATGCTACTGGCACAAAAGTAGCAGTGGACCCAATAAAACTAATCTTGAGAAAATGAGCTGTGAGGCACAAGACGCCTGGCTGTAAATATTGGCAGACGTAGTTCTCATAGCAACGTTTCAGTAAGGTGACCTTTCTCTTACCCAGTTTCATGCTGTGTCATTTATCTGAATTGTAAGAAGGGAAGTGCTTCTATGCTCAGTACAGCTCAAGAAGGATTGATCTATGCCCTAACATGTAATAAATTCTTTGTCAACTGTATTGTTCAAGGTTTTAGGCTGCAAGTCCCTTTACAGGTACAAACTAGATTGATAATAAAACATAAAACTGTCTTAGCATGTATTTTCTCACAAATGCATGGTCTCCAGAACGCTGTTCTAAGATACAAATACCTGCTAATCTTAAGTGATAGACTAGGTATTTTGAGATGGTATCAGAGTTGTAAGTAAAGTTATCTTTTCAAAAGAACCAACTCTGACATGTCAAAGATCTATTTATGCTGCTAAAAAATCTCTCCCATAAAAATACCCCTCCAAAAGAAAACAAGTAATAATCGCATCTCCTGGAAAAATAGTCATGGATAATTTCTGAAGTATAGAGTAAGAAAGCAAGAAACTAACAACTTCCTCTGGATTAATCTGCACTGCCAAGCTGCTTCCTTGTCACACTGCTTCTGGCAAATTCTGTATACCAGGAGTGATGACAGCAAAACCTGTCATGTTTATCTAAAGGACCCTGATCTACTAGTTGTATGCCATCATAAGAACAGAAGCATCTTTAGCCAATCTAGGGATCCAATTCTGTCCCAGAAGCACAAAGCTTACCTCGTGGGTGACATAAAGTAAATGTTATGCTTCTATACTGAAGATGAATGAAGTGAGAGCCGCCATGGTAGTGCTTCAGGAGCCAGCATTAGCCAGTCCCTGGCATGTAATGCTGGCTCTGGAGGGTGGCAGTAGGTAGTAAAGCCAGTTTTCACCTACTTCCCCATGTGTGTTTAGAGTAAGATTATGTTAGGCCTCAAAGCAAATGAAACCATCCAGCTTCAGATAAAGGTCTGAATATCTATCATTATATCTCCTATTTAGGTATAGCCATCACAGACTGATGTTTGGCCACCTCAGTGGAGGTGAGAAGGAGGAAAGCTGGATTCACATTTTAGGCAAAACAAGTTAAAACCTAGTTTTTGTTGTCATTAAATAATTTTGTGAATTGAAAACATCTGCTTAAGAGCACCACCAAGAGAGAAAGAGGAGGTGGCCCTGCTCATTCCCTCCCTCCTCATGGGTCTCTGAGGGCTGCCAGAGGCAGGGTAGAAGACCACTCTACTCCTCCACATGACCACACACACACAGAACACAAAAGATGAAAATCTGTGTATGAGACAGGTTTTCCTCATGGCTCACTGGTGAGTACAGAAAGATGAATACTTCTCTAACAAATGTTGTCCAGGGTTGGTTTACTAAGTCATTTAATCTCTGTAAAATCTATGGGTTTAAGCAGAAATGCCAAATCTCTAGAAGAAATTAATCTTTTCAGGCAAAGCACAGCTGATCCTTGGACAGTGAAAAGATAAACTCACTGGGCTGTGTAGCCACAGCTGAACAATAAAGGAAAGGTTTATCACAAGGTATCACTTGTCAAGTTCACAGCTTTGAAGGAGGCTGCTTAGCATGAAATGCTGGAGGAACTGGATGTGTGACTCCAACCAGTTCTTAGCCCTGGGGAGGTATTTACTCTCACCACAGTCATGAAGCCTCTGAGACACTGAGGGAACTGCCTTCAGTCCATGGAAAAATTACTAAAGTAGTGAGAAGGAGATAGACTGCCTTAATACGAGTATTAACTTTGTTCTCTGCTGGTAGCAAAGGAGAGAAGTTTTTGTAACTGAAAGAAATTCAATCAGAGGAAAAAAAATGAACAGCAAACAAAAGCAACACTGGTCAGTTCATTTTGGCACACATCAGACTGCAATTCTGCTGCCAATGTCAATGCATTACATGCTGCGTAGCTATAAATTTCAGTTATGTTTGAATAAACACCAGCATATAGAATCGCTTTGGGTCTGCCTAACACAGTCTGTCTGCAGGCAGGCCAGAATTGCTATATTTCTTCATCTGAATTACCCCAAAATGAAAAATTTCAGTTGCTGTCAAAGTGCACATACCTGCAATCCCTTGTAGCAGCCCACAGACATTAAAAATGCTTTTCTTCATAATACTCTGCACACACATAGTAAAGACAGACACAAATGCCACGGTGCAGAGAATCATGATTCCCATGGCTAGGAAAATAGCGGTTGCCTGCCAGAACCCACTGGCAATCTCACTGAAGTTTTCAGCGTAAGGGCCACAGAGCGTGTCTCGTCTAGGGAACTGCATGTGGGAGATTCTGGTGCAGCGCCCATAGATGCCCAGCGTTGGATGGTAGGGTTCCTGTGATCCCCCTGTTCTGTTGTCCACATCCTCGGAGCTTGAAGGCTTTGCTTTGCCAATCAGCCAGTCTGCACTCATGAAGGCAATGAGCTCTGCAAAAGCCACCACGATACTTAGGAGAGTCCATAGCATTGACCGACACGTTACAATAACATGACACATATTGGTGTCCAGTGCTTGTGATCAGTGCAGCACTCTTAAAATCCAGGCACAAGGGAGAAAAAGTTAAATTAAAAAAGGAAAAAAGGATCCTAAAGAAGTCACTGTGGCTGCTCTGCCCACTTTCTTGACTCTCTTACAAAGGCCAAGATGAAGCTTCTCAGGAGAAAAAGTGAAGAGTCCCAAGTTTTGCAAGCAGTGCAGTCATTTGTTTTCTCTGTTTAGTTCCTCCTTTTTTCTTTCTGGGATGCTGAGCTCTGAAGTATGCTTTTCTTTCTTAATATTCATACTGGCACATGACAGTGCGGACTGGTGTGGGAGGCTACAAGGACTGCCCACTGTTTGACATCACACACCTACAAGAAAAGAGAAAACACATCAGCAGTGAGAAAAAAGTCATTTCCATCCCCACAACAAACCAAGATCTGGCGCAGATTCACATCAACATACACAGGTCTAACAAGGGCTGGTCAGCAGAGCCTGCTGGAAGCCTGCCTCATTTGTTGCAGTGGAGTAATTAATCTCCCCCCCACTGCTGCCAGTACTTACGGTACCCGCTGTGCCCTATCCCATGGTGTGTGTCTGTCAAACACTTTGCAAGCAAAGGTCTCAGTTACCCAGCAGTCCCACCCACTCCTACCACCACACCCCTATCATCTTCTGGCCCAAATTACCAAGGGTGCTGGCAGTCACCCAGCAAAATGTTCGGACACATTTAAGCCGTTTCACAGATGTGTAGCTCCTGCCTTCACTTTGGGTAGGCAGCACAGCCCACCTTCGGGACAGAGGCTTAACACAGCTCCACATGCCATGGGCACCTAGGTGCAAGGGGCAGTGAAGGAAGCCTGTTCCAACCTTCCGGGTTTCTGCTGACTGCAGCTGAGCCGACTCTGCCTCAAGAGGAGGTGAACAAGACTACAACTGCAGACAGCTCACCCTGTAATGTGGTGACCCCTTTGAAGCCTGGATTTTGCAAGGAGCGGTGCCTCCCTGGGTTGGGGATCAAGGTTTGCACCAGTGTTTCAGGAAAACAATCTGCCTGCAGGTATGTCACACACCTCATTTTGAAATGCTGCCAACACTGGTGACTTAAGCCATTGTAAACAGGAATCTGTGGAAAAGTGTCCCAGCCACTGCCAAGTGGCCAAAAGCCCCAGTGAGAGGGGTTTCCAGTCAGCCTTGAGCTTCTTAACTCCCCTCAATTCCCCTCTTCCACAGCTGTACGTATGCTGCGACTGCAGCAAAATGTTCCCCAGGGCTTTCCCCAAGCCATAATACTGCCTTTTAATAGTGGCTGATGACATTCCCAGAGTTACACTTATCTTAGTACAAGAGGCAGACATCACTATACTTCCAACTCCTATCCAAATATCGACCTCAAAACAACAATCAGGTCATCACACATGCCTCTGCTCTTGAACTGAACAGTGTCGCCTGAAAGCAAGGGTGGGAGCAGGAAATGCCCTCATGTTACCCCCTCCATGATGAGAATGTAGCACTTCCAAGTTTTCTTCACAAAACCCCAAATACTGATATTGAACTGGAATCAAGAGTGAAGAACCAGATCTGAACCTCACTGCTGTGCTTCTGCAGTCACCAGATGCCAGAAAAACATATATCCCCAATTTTTTTAAGTTTGTCATGGGGTTGGTATTTAACCTCTTAGGAGTTCTGAGTCCGGTGGTTGAATATTACTCCCACTGAATGCAAAATGAAACACACACACACGCACACACACACACGCACACACACACACACACACACACACAAGTTCACACATTCAACATTTCATCCAGAAATTTCTACTCCCTCCTATATTAGACATAATGAATCATCTGCAAGATTTCATCCAGCAGTTTCTACTTCCTCCTATACTAGCTGTAGTGAATCATCTAGATCTGCAAATTCCTTTGATACAAGAGGTTTGAAGCTGATGTGCCAACAACAGAATTTGTCTCCTATAGTTCAGTGTTGTGGCACTGCCTTAAAAAAGGGCTTTTAGACATACTGAGATAACAGTTCTGCTAATTTTCCATTTGGGGGGGGTGCAGGGAGAGAGCATTAAGTTTTCAAGCAACCTGACATACTAATGACTCGAATACACCCTTTGTAATAACAGAGCTGAAGTGTGAGCCTGCCAAAGAAAGTTAATTTGCTCAGTATTTCCACTTCAAATAATGATTGGAATGTAGGAAATGTCCACTACAAACCTACGTTCTTCTGATGTCATCTGCATGATTAAAGAGAATTTAATTGAAAATGTTTTTATTTTTTAAAAAGATGCTCCAAAAAGCTCTGAAATCTGTAATTTTTTTGCAAGAACTGCACCCATATGAACTCATCTTTGTAACTCCAGGATTTTCAGTAATGTGCAAGGGACATAAGAGCTGAACACCCATAATGGCTGCTACTGCTGACTCTGTACCATTGAATATAAAACACCATTTATTGGACACAGATTAAACAAAGTTCATATTTACTCAGGTAGGTGGAAATTCTAGACAAACACTGACAGCCATAAAAACATGTCACTGATAACAAACATGGGATGTGATACTAGAAGAAAAGACCAAATCATGAGGTTCTTTCCCAACTGAAATGTAAGTGCAAGAAATTGCGGCAAAATTTGAACAGTATCTCCAGAAAAGTCACTGCATGAGCAAAACAACCTGTCTAAAGCTGACACAGAGTTCATGTCAAATCTCAGGAGTTCACATCCCTGTTGTGCAACAAAGGGAAACTTTGCAGCATCCAAAAGTCAGTTAGTAGATGTCATTGAGTACTACAATTCAACTGAAAATACTTTGGCTTTGAATAAAACCTGTACAATTCAGCTTTTCCTAGGTAATGAGTACTTTATGCTGGAGCAAAACATACCAAGAGCCAATACACATGCCAATGTACCCTTATCCATGGGAGAACTTCTGCATAAGCTTTTTCTTGCACTAGTGATGTGTTGAAATGAGAGAACCACTCACCTACAAGTCCTTTTTGTCAGACAGACAAAAACATGCAAAATAGGATGGCGAGCCTGGAGGAGGGGCAGAGGCATTTCTTTCTGAGACTTAGTAAGGAAAGACTGCAGATGAAGTACTGAAGACAAGTTCCAGTTCAGTCACATTTATGTTGTTAACCTTTTCCTCTCAACAACCTCCTCCCTGCTTTGGCTTTCCCAATGAACCTAACCATCTCTCATGCAGCTCCAACAACATGCTTGTGCCATACATGGAAGCCTTTCCAGCTACAGGCTGTGCTAAATAACTGTGTTTCATGAAGCTTCACTCTGCTCACCCTCTGCCATTTTTTTTTTTTTTGCTCAGCAAAAAGTCAAACCAGGCCCTTGCAAGGCTGAAAACTAGCTGTTTATTCTTCCTCTCAGTTTCCCATCCCTCAACAAGTTTTTTCCATGACAGAACCGTATGTTCTTCACAGCACACCACTCAGTATCCACTTCTGACCGACTGTCAAAATATTTGCTTTGACAACCCAAATTCAAAATACACAATGGTTATTTAACCCTTTTGGTATTACCTCATTCAAAGTAATTCTTCCTGAAGAAGCAGATTACAAAAAGTAGTTTCACCCCTTAGTCATTTGGGCCTCCCTCTATTTTTACTATTGCATTCAATCACACTGGTGTGGAAGAAGGCCATCCATGCTGGGAAACAGCCCTGCACAGCAAGTGCCCACATGAGCCACACACCATGGCAGCACGAGGCTCCTGGCAGTGCCATTCTGGCCCACCATATAACCCATATTCCTTGTCTGGTCAGCACAACTCTTGGATGGGTCAAAACTAAATCTTCAGCCTCATTTACCTGGCTATGAGAACCATGCTCATGGTCATGGTCTGAATTAAGCGAAGTCTAACACAGTGAAAAGATGTCAGCGAGAACATCAGATCCTCAAAACATCCAAGGAAAATAAGAGTTCTCAAATGCAAAATTCTTTTGGTTGTTTTAATCTAACAAATCAAACCAACTTAAAACATTGCTAAAACTTTCTTTCTCTTCAGATTCAATTTTGACAGCCAGATACACTGCCTCAAGTCATACTTTCACATCTCTAGCTAGAACTATTCAACTGTTGCCTTTTAATACATGTCTATATTCAAAGTATATAAATTACATCTATTTTTCTGAACTAGATAAAGAAATAAAATTGCCTCCATTTTGCTTACACCACCAAAAACAGAAAGTGAGAAGCTGATCCAAATTATAATATCTGAATTAAGGTTTTGATTTTAAAGATGTTGAGCTGCGGGGTTTTGCTTTGGCATACCAGGCAGATAGAAAGGAACAGCTGCAAAGTTCCAATCTGAGTCAATCACATACCACAGCTGTTTATTTTAAAAAGGTGTCCAACAAGCAGTGTACAAGAGAACCACAAGTACCTTCCAGAAGAATGTTATGTCCAATCCTTCATGCTCCCCTTATGATTTGACTGAAGCCAGAGCTTAGACTATGATTCAACTTTTGCCCTTCCCAGCCCGATTCTGTCAGTTCAAGAGTGAGAATAAATCATCTTTAGATAAGTGGCTTTTGGCTTGGCTTAAGCAAACTGCTGAATGGAAGGCCACACAGACTGCTGAAGCCATCCCAGTTTATAAAATAAACCCAAGCTCAGTTAGACATTTTCTTCTGAAGTTTGTTGGGGTCCAAAGTACAGCTACTTGGAGGAGTTTCGTGTAGTTGTAGTACAACTACATGGAGGTGTTTCTAAACCTTGTTTACAATACACAAGCTTGAGCATCCCATAACCCAAAATGTGCAAATCTTGGAAGCCTGGGTTCTGCTTCCTCTGGAATGTTGTTCATTAGCAGTTATAAACGCTCTGAATATGCTTTGAACTATGAGAAGTGGAAGTGGCTCCTATTTGTGTTGATGTTGACTATTTAAAACAATCAGAGAGAGGCTCACACACTAAGATTCAATTACCTCAAACTGACCCCCACCCAGGCTGACATGAGCTCCCAGTTTAAGAAGCTTCCATCCCTAGGTGTTATTGGACAAGCCAGCTATTCATTTGTCAGCTCACCCTGCCTGGCAGAGTGAGGCAGCCATCAAACCACCGAGGTAAGAGGGACTGCACTTATGACAATGTGATATGAGCACTAGAGATTGTTCATTTTCTGGATAAGTGATAAATGTTGGTAAATAAACTTCTCCTCCCACTCGGTCCTCTCACCATTCTTACAGGAACTGCTGTTCAGGAGGAGATGGCAGGTTTCTGCCAACTTCCATGCAGTCTTCAAAGCAGTGGAGCAGACACCAAGCAGCATTTCTCGGGAGATAGAAAGGTGCACCTCTGCATTTCTACCACACACATTTTAACGG
Organism: Orthonyx spaldingii; assembly: GCA_013397795.1. NCBI lineage: Eukaryota > Metazoa > Chordata > Aves > Passeriformes > Orthonychidae > Orthonyx > Orthonyx spaldingii. Next base: position 716,492 of record VZTJ01004568.1, read on the forward strand.
TGACTTGCAAATGTAAGAAAAGGTACATTCATCACATTCCCATGACACAAGAGTACAGGGACAAGGATTAGTACTTAAGGAAAGACCAGTTGTCTCAAAAGGTTTGGTGTAGGTTCTCTCTGCAGACCACAAGGAGCTCTGCTGGCACTGGTTTCTGATAAGCACTGCATACTCACCACAGGAAGCACCTGGACCAAGAAGAGGGAAGGACACTTCATTGTGTTTTTGTTTTGTCTTTCAAATGTAACACATTTCAAAGTCATCAAAAATATTCAGTGTCAGATAACAAAACAGGAGAAGGTGCTTTAAAGCTGAAGTGGTTGTACAGCTTCAGACAAATAGCAGAGAATAAGCAAAGGATTCTCCATTTACCTATGTATTTTCATCAAATTATGGCCTACCTAAACAACACTCCAGAGCAGAGCTTTTTACCTGAAGAACAAAGAGCAAAGTTTTGATAAGTCTTCACTTGTGAATTAAAGAGAGTGAACATTTGCATATCTCATGAATATTTAACCATTATAAACCTGCACAGGCATATTAATGAGAGCAGTATTGTGACAGGTGGTTGAAAACACATCAGACTAAACAAATGAACTTCACTGGTAATGGAAGGAATGCAGACATGATGCATCAAGTCTTGTTCCTGCTGGCACAATTTAAGATGTGAAATGGAGAACTAAAATATTTTTCAAAATAGTCAAAATTCACTGAAGTATCCTAATCAAATCCCTATTTCCTTATCTTTCTTTGAATTCCCCTGTTTACTTCAGCCTCTCCCTACCAAAGGAATGTAGATATAAAATTTAAATTAAACTATCCCTCATCCCCAAATATTATGTACACCAACAAGTGAAAAATAAATATATAAAAGAAAAGAAAAGAATTCTGACAGTGACTGTTGGTCTCCTGAAGCTGGACATGATGTTTATTCCATTCCATCTTGCAAATGCTATGGAATATGCCATCTAATTACATGTGGATTTCTTTCTAGAATACATCACTGTAAAAGAAACAAATATAAAACTTCTTTCCAACATATAAAAAAAAGCAGTTGAAAAGTACTATTCTTTTTCTGACCTCATTAAAAGTCATGGCAAAACTCCCACTGACTTTAATAGGGCCAATACATCACTGAAAAATCACTACAAGAATGAAAGTTTCCAAATTTTCAGACCAACTGCAGGGGAGGTTTAAACACAGAATTCATTTCCCTCTTCCCTCATCCAGACAAAACATTGCTTATTGCCCCCCCACTAAGAGGAGATCAAGCTAACTCAGATTTCCAGCATTGCCTCTGAAACACAAAGTCTCAAGCTGGAGATTTGTTCCATTGCTCCATATTTATTGACTTACAAAATTCCTTAAATCTGCAGCCATTACATTGTGTTTTGAAAATTTACTTGAGATCTTTTGTAATTCCAAAATTTATTAAAGCCTACAATGTTAAGAAAAGCTAATGTGTAGTATTTCTATTGTTGCTTCTCTGGAGAAAATTACACATCACATCAAAAATCATCACTAAGGGAGCAATCTTGGCTACAGTTAGTGATAGTCTAACAGCTCAGGAATTTACCATCTGGGAGCAGAATCATGAGTTTCCTTTCCTACTTTGATTCCTCACTAGCTCACTGAAGTTTCAGTATTCAAAAGTCTCATCTGAAGCCCTCTTTCTTGGTTACTTATCACATCTGTCAAGCAGACTCAAATATTCATTGTGTTGTGACTACTTCTTACAGCTCTTAACTACAGCTTCTAAATGAGTCTGAGCAGAAAAAAAAAGGAAGGTTAGGAGGAAAATGGGAAGTCAGAAGAAAGGAACTACTAATATTTTGTAGTAACAAACCCCTGCTATTTTTATACTACAGATTTTTACTTTAAAAGGAAGCCAGGCTATGGCTATTTAAATAGTTAATAGTGTGTGCATAAGCTAGAGCCTCAGACCAAAACCACTTGGAATCCCTGCTTGTTGTAAAAAAACAGTTCACTCCCATGAGTTCATTGTGACAGATTTGGAACTACACCTAATAATTTATTAATATTGTATTAAGATATTTATTATACTAATACATTGGTTATTGTTTAATATCAGGTTAGTGAGAAAAACAGGCAAGAAAGGAAAGAATGACTCAGTTGTGACACTTCTCAGCAAACTCTAGGGAACTGCTTACTAAAAAGACAATACTAGCTCAGGAAAAGCCTCACAAACACAACAGATCAAAGATCTGAGGATTGTTTAGGAAGGAACAGGCTCTCAAACTGGAGGGAAGAGAAGTTGTTTTAGACAAACAAGCTTAAGAGAAAGACACCTGTGGGATGTGCCTATTGAAGTTAGGCCAACATAGGATACCATATTGGGCTCCTCATTTACCCTGAGACAAAGCAGACAACCCTTAAAAAGCCTTGGTTCCTTGAATGAAGGAAACACCACTTCAGTTAATTCCCGAAAGGAAACCATTGCAGTATCTCCTTTCACATTTGTGGCTCTGTTAGGAGAGCAACCACAAAGGGTATGGCTCTCCAGCCTGTCTGAACAGTCAGGGGTGGGCCATTCTTCTGCTGAGACAAGATCTAAGGCTGTAGACTTGAGGACTGACCTTTGAGAGCAGGAAGGACCCAGAGGTGTTTGCACTGTTACTCACTGCAAATACCTGTAAACAATCTTCTACGTCAGTCCCTCCAGAATGCCACCTGTTAGAAAGACACCTCACAGGTATCAACTGATCCCCAAGTTCCGGACGTGTAACACTCCCACAGCAAGGAAAGGACACACTTTTGGCACAACCGAATCCTTGCACTTTGGATCCAAGACACATAGCTCAAGCAAACTACCTGCTATGATACCAGTGACTGACGAGATGGAAAACCTATCTTGTCTCAAAATGCATGTTCCTGTTAATTCAAACTGAAAGTGAAACATTCTTCAAAAACTCTCAATACAGACAAGCAGCTCAGCACAGGATACATGAAACTTGAGTGCATTACAGAAACACCTTTAGTGTGACTGTTCATTGTACTCAAGCTGAGGAGAACCAGTAGTGGCTCAAGTAGGGTTGTGATGTATCAGAGCTGCCTCATTTCTATACTGGCAAGGATGTCTGAAGTATCTGGGCACCATGTATAACAGTAAACTTGAAAAGAGTGCACAAAAAACCTTTTATCCAGGAAAAGGTAATGTACTCAGATGCTGGCATACCTCTGTGCACATCTACTGAATGTGAGCTTTAGTTGCTATTAATGGTTAACCTCTTGACTGTGGCCAAAGAGAGAAGAACTGAAAGGAGATATTTTCAATCCTGCATATTTCATTTATGAATAATTACAGGAATGCTGTGTTCAGTTGGGATCTCTAAAATGGAAGCTCACTGCAAAGAGTTTGGAGCTAGACTAATAACTGAAATTTTGGAAACTCCATTTTAGAGCAAGAAGCAAACATAAACAGATGATTTATTTTAGCAACTGGATTTAATTCTAAAGCCAAGACTGGAGATGCTTCTACAAGCTGAGCCATGTGCAAAATTCTGGCTTGTTTTAATGCAATTTGACTTGCTAGACTAGGTAACGTTAACAGTCCTTTTCTGTCCTTAAAATGTATACAACTATGAAAATGAACAACTAATGAATGTTTGTAGAAACTGAAAAGGGCTAGAGGGGGGAAAAAAAGGTGCATCTTTCTCAGCTTCACTTTCTCTGAAAATGCTGTCATGCCTCTGTCTCTGATGTCATGTAGTTTGTGTCACAGAAGCACTTAATGGTGCAAACTAAACTGGACCTGTGTGGGGACATGCATATAGGTCTGCTAATGATCCACCTTACTGTCACAGAAGTACATAGGCAAAACAAAAGGAAGAAGGTGTAAATAACCATCCCAGTCCTCCGGATGAGATATTCCTCACTCATTTAACAAGGTCTGTAGCAATACTGGGAACTGAACCTAAATGCTAGCACTAGAAACCCTAATACTTTGGGGATTTAAAAGACTCTGCAGTGTTATGCACTGTGACAAACATTTCTCTTGTCATCCTTCAAACACAAAACTCAGCTATTCCTGTGTCACTTTGAATCCCTAGCCCACATGCAGATGTACCTTTCCTACTCCACAAAGAAGGACTGTGGACAAGGTCACATCTCCAGTAGTAACTTTGATAATCTGCTCACTGAGAAAACGTTTAATTATTAAATTGCAATATTGTCTTATAGTATTCACTGTTGAAATTGGCAATTCCCACAGCAACATGTCACATTCACCTGCAAAGAAACAGACTTACCTCTATGACTAGCTTTCCCCACTTGTGCTTCAGAGAGGAACATAAATTCACTCACATCTTTAGGGGATGATTTCCCACATATGTACCTCATTGAAAAGGATGAAGCTACAGATATTCACAGGTCCCATTAGGTTTTAAGGAGTGAACTTACTTCACAACAGACTATCTTTTCATGTATTGGGTTGGTTAGTTTCAGTTTTGAGTGACATTAATCCTTTTGAAAGAAAATGCAGTCTACAGACTGCTGGGAGGGTCACATCTGATTGTACTGCTGCCAAAAGGTGGAAAGTTCTTGATTACATCTTTTGCATTGGGAAATGCAAATAAATCAAAATCAAACCTGCATATCTGAAAATCTCCCAAGGCATAGACAGATAACTATTACTAAGAAAAGTGCCCCTGCATATTACAAGCTTTATGGAAATCTGTCTGCCCTGTAAGTTTCAAACATTTAACTGAATTCTGAAAATTATCTTTAAATGTAAGATTATCTATTAGATCTCCTTGTTGCATTTCAAGTTCTATGTAAGCATAACACTTCACGGCAAAATTAAAGGTATGGTAAAAGAAACAGTTTCATTAACTGTCTATCATGGAAATTGCTATTTCAAACCAAGTCTAAACAGTGCACTCACTGCAGTCTGTATGCTGATATTGACTATTTCTGGCATTAATTGGTTCTTTAAAATACACAGTAGCAAATTATAAATATTATCTTCCATTTCCTAATAAATGCTCTCCTAAAAAATAACTCATTTCATCAGAGGCAAAATTAATTGGATTTGAATAAATCATTAATAGCCTGTATAAAGTTGAAAAAAGATATGGTCATTCAGACTAACGTACTTAAATTCATCAGAACTTTACTTAGAATTTTGTACCATAAATCCGCGATCTGGAATAAACTTCCTAGTTTATGTAGCTGCATATTTACCTTTATCTCAGGTGAACAGGACATGCCGTTTTGCCAGTCTTGGTCTATTTGGTTATGTTGAGATTGCAGAATTAAAAGTTCAGATAATGCATTCAAATAAGCAAAACCATTTTAGCCTAAACCAGAATATACTGAACAAACCATATTTTCTCTGGTTTTTGATTTGTTTGGTTTTTTTCCAAGATGCTTTGCCCAATGTTCTCTCACTTTGGAGAAACAGTTATGAGATGACCAAAGCATCAAGAGAGAGAAAATAAAGAAAACAAATCAAAATAGACTACTTAAACATAGAGAGGACAAATACATGCAGGTAAAAAGATCAACACTATAATCTATAAAACAGGTTTGGGGGGGGTTTGAGTTTTTTTCTAGTGAAGCATTGCCGAATGTACCGAAATGTTTTCCAGTGACTGCTATCTATTATTAAGCTTCAGATCTCCAACAGTGTGCAAAATCTTGCTATCTGACACAGATGAAGTTTTGTCTTGTATATATATATATGCACATTACATTACAAAAAGCTTGGAAGCATTCTATCCTTACAAAATAACTTTATATTCTTCCTGAATAAAAGTTGAATCAGGAGATTTATCTATTTTGACAGATAAAAAGATTAAGGACACCATAATTGTTATTTTGAGTTAACCAGTAGAAATACTTATTTAAAAGGTAAACTTCAAAAAATATCATTTCAAAGCTTTAAGAAAAAAACCTAAAGTGTAACAAATTTCATGGAATAAATCAAACAGGAAGCAAAACAGCTTCAATGCACATCTAGTACCCTGCCAGTCTCCAAGCACTGTTGGATGAGCAGTGTCTACAACACTTGTAGATCATCAATTTGGCATCTCTTGTGCCAAAATGGCACAACAGGCTTCCCTTTTTATCTCTATGTCAGAGAATACAATTCTACAGGAAACTGGAAATAAAATTAATTGATCGGTGTTCAGTGAATGCCATCTTTAGAAAAGGTAAGGGATTGTTTCTTTTGGGATATTGCTTATCTTTTACAATTTAATTCATTATCTAGACTAAGAGTTGACAGGTCCATTTGGTGTTTTGCACAGGATAAATTCCAAGAATACCCTGGTTGGTGTACACTGCATTTACTTCATTAGGGTAAATCAGAACTCACCAAGGTAAAAACCAAAACCCAAACAGGTTGAATGAAGCATTTGAGTCCTTGCTTCTGTAATCACTTTTTCCCTGAGCTGTCAGGATGGCAGGAGTAAGAGAAAAGAAGCTCTCAAAGCTTTTTGGTGCAGCCTGGTCTATTTGCAGCACAGCCAGAACAAAAGATTTAACTGGACTGACTCATCATTTGGATAATAATCTCATCTGAATTGAGCTGTGAAAATACTAATTTACTTGAGATTACATAACTGCTGTTGCAAAATCTAGATTCCTCAGTAGCTCTCCTAGAAAGAAGGCTTTGTTGTAAGACAGGAGTGAGAGGCCCTTCAAGCAGTTGGTCCTGGGGATGTGCCCAAAGGCCAGTTGGTACACGTACACAGCCAGGTCAGAGCTGCCAGCAGTGCTGCAGCAGCCTCCTGGCAGCAGGCTGTCTTCTCACAGCTGCAATTTGTGCTCTGTGCCCTCACAGGTTCTGCCCTCATAGGGCCAAGATCCACATCAACTGCTCGCCTTTGTGTTTAGAAAAACTCAGCATGTACCAGGCTTTGATGGTGAAGCTGTCACCACTGGCCTTGTTGCTTGTGTCATCTGCACTGCAGGTGATGCCTGTTTTGCAGCATTATTTTAAGTTGCTGCCTGAGTAATTCTGGATAGAACACAAGAAAAAATTGCTTATCTTTCACCAAAATTCACAGAAAATTCCATTTTCTCTGGACTGGAAGAGACATACACAGATTGGTGCAGAAGATGCCAAAATTGGTGGTAGTTGTGTTCCTTTGTGTTTAAGGTGTGTCATTGGCTTCAAGAACATCCACATTAGTTTACTGTGCATGCTTTTTCCAAGAAAGGAAAGAACTGCTTTGTTCCTTTTTTACTACTATCAAAATCTGCTTCCCTATTTAGGGGAAGGGAACGCAGAAACCAGAAGTTATTAGATGACAAAGTTATCCTTTTTTATTTTTCTTTCTTAGTATGGTGCTGTTAAACACTTAGTTTTGTACAATTTCAAATCCAAACTTAAGTTCCTGCCCCATAAGCAATATCTGTATTTGCTAATCATCATCATCATAATCTTGGCTATGTGATTTAAGACTTCTATGAGTCCTTGCAGCTATATTGAGCTCTCCAATGCTTTTACAAAATACATAAAGTTATGAAAGAAGGGCATCCATATTCACTGCAGGGTGTTTAATAAATTACCAGGAAAATTCTAAAGCATTTAGCAGAGTCTCAGTCCTTTTACCTAGGATATGCCCAGTAGTTTGTCTCCCAACTGCAGGCTGAAATAAGACACTGCAGAAATTGTGCAGTAGCACTGCACGGGAACCAAATACTGCTTGCAGCATGTGCACATCCCAATTCTCTGTATTCCACAGACACTGTCCTTAAAAACAGTTGAAACTGCAATAAAATATGCTGAAAGAACAAGAATGCACATAGCTCCTTTCCCCTAATGTGGTAAAACTTCTGTATACCAGATTTTGGCTTTTTTATGACCTGTTACAAAAAGACCATATAAAAATGGTCAAGTTGGTTGGCTTGTAACAAACAAACAAACATGACAAGTTAGGTTAGATTGTATGTGTGTGTCTGAAATGTAAAATTAGCATGCTGGTCACAGTCATACCTACGAAAACAATCCTCTCCCTTGTTGTCAAAATCATATTTTTGTTTAAGGATTTTTTTTTCACAGGAAGCTATAAAAAGAAACAATAAGCAGAAAGTACTTAAACCACAAGCAAATGCAAGGAAGAGATAAGGTGAAATACTAAAAATAATTCTGGAGCAGTTGCAAGCTGGTGAGGAAGCAAAGCAACAATAAAACATCCATGTCTTTATGCAAATACAGTTAAAAAGAAAATAAATAAATAGGAATCAGCTGGTGAGAGGAAGAGCATGGAGGAACAAAACACACTATGGGAATGAAAACACAGGATGTTATAATAATCTGTACAGGAAAGCTGCATGCATAAGAGAAGGTCGATGCAGTATTGCTGTAATGAGAGACAATATCAGTGTGCTAAAATATGAAGTGGAACAATAGGAATGTTGGACATTCCACTGCACCAGTGTGGAGACTGATAGCTCATACTCCAAGAGTCTGGCTGCTGACAGCCAACTCAGAAAGTCTGTGCCATTCCCCAAGAAAACCCAGCAGGTCAGCTCAGCATCACAGGCATTCTTGACAACAGCGGTGCAAAAATAAAGTCTGCCTGACCTGGGGAAGGTCTGACACAAGGTCCTTGTGTCTGATTCTTTTCAACGCTCACCAGTACAAAAAGTGACATTATGTAAGTCTTACAACACAAATTGCAAATGATGACCCAGGAAAAGTGGTACTGAATTTTATAAGAAGCTGTGAAAGAATGGCAGATAATTTAAATGTGTGGAAAAGAATGGTCAAACATTGCTTAACCTTTGAAAACTCTTGGGGAATGTGTAAAAAGAAGTTTAATATAAAAGACTGAAATTTATCAAACAGCAGTAACATTTCATTACATTAAAGAATGTAGTGCTGGAGGGTTAAAAATATCAACCCATTCTCAACTAAGAGCAAGAAACAGGAAACTTATGAACTCTTATAAGCAATTCCCTTAAATGCATGAAGAACATGAGATTATGGAAGTAAGTCTAACCTTTGAATGGACTGTTTCTTTAGAATGACATACTAAACCCCAAAACTTAAAATACTCTTTCTTTGGGAGGAGAAGACCAAGAGGAGTCTTCAAGCAGGCAGTGATCTCTCTGTGCCATTTAAATTATATTTTGTCTCCTGAAAATACTATGAAGAAATGCACAGAAGAATGCTGCTGAAGACAATTTCAGTTATACTAAATCTGAATACATCATCCCATTATCAAAGTCTAAATAATCCAGTTTCCTAAGGATAGGCTACCATTAAAAGTCTTGTAACTGAGGGATCACAGCTTTGAAGAGCTCCATACAGCTGCTAGGATTAACAGAAGTTTCCATTCACTATGCAGAGTGAAGATCCATTGTCCATTTCCTCATTTGCTTTCTAAGACAGCTGAGAAAAACAGCATTCATTTAGGTTTGTTGGCAGTGTATTTGTGTACACATATCACTCATGAACAAGCAATTCCTTTATTAGACAAATGAAGGATGCCAACAATATACAGAGAAAACCTCAAGTTGCCTTTTTTCCCTGTCTTTGTAGACATAAGTTGTATTTGCATTAATAGTGAAAAAATGGGGATACCGCACATTTTTGAAAAGCATGTGATTGTAAAATATATTATACCTTGGTTGATTAGGTAAGGTAGCATACAAACATAGTTTTTTTAAAAATTCATATTTAACTTGATAAAATTAAGCATTAGCACATTTTCAGTCTGACAATACTAAACCACATCGAAATTAATTCAAAGTCATGCTCCACCACAGTTTCTCAGGGCGATACTGTTATTCCAATACACATAAACTGTTATGGATGCTGTCAAACTGATGCTCTGTAAAAATTAGACAGAGAGAAAAAAGAGAGTACATCCCACCCAGTTTTTTCCCCCTGCCATGAAAGCAAGAAATTGAGGCCCATTTGTTTCCAACAACAAAATTCAGGCAATGCTCTCTGAAGTGGAGTGATGAGGATGTGTATTTCGTTTTACTTTGAAAAAATTTGCTAGATATATTCTGCAGATGTATAGATATATTCATGCATAATATTATTTAGTTCCTAGTTAAAATTGTGGCTTAAAGTACAAAACAAATACAGACTATGATACTGATCTTTGAACTGGTAAAATGCTTTCATGTGCCCACCAGAACATTAAGACACAAATCCCTCTGGTTAGTGACATTGTCTGAATTCAGTTCCCAGAAGAAAGTAATACACAACAGCAAGGCTGTAGACATATCAGACTTCTCAACTACAGCAAAACTTTTGAAACGATAAATATGTTCGCATTGACTTTTTTTCTCCTGCAGAGAAAGATTTCATAGGATATTGTAAATGTTCAGTATAATTTTAAAATTCTAACTTAATTGCCAACATTTTGTGAACTCATCATTTCCGTGAGGCTTGCTGTGCTATTTGATCACAGAAATTAAAGCTTCTTTGGACAATTAAAATGCATCTACAATTGTAATCTTAGAAACAAAATAACAAAGTGACTCAGTTACTATGTTTTCACTTAGGTCGGCTGGTATTCAGGAAGTGAGACTCTGATTAGTAATCATCTAGGAGAGCCCTTGAAATGGTGAGTGACCTTTTAAAAGTTCAGAATAAACATGCAACATGAAATCACTGGGAAACAGCTTCTTAAAGAAAATAGGTAATGGAGAAACTTAGTTGAGGATGAATGCATCACTGCATATCTGACACATCCTGACTTCAATGTTTTGAACCCAACAAGGCTGAGCACCAGCCCTGTCCAGAAAGCAGGGTTGCTTGTTTTTCCTCTCCACAATTGAAACCCATGCTTGCATTATATTCACATTGCCCACATATGCTGTTAACAGTAGAAGACTACGTCAAAAAAAATTTTTTTGCTGTGTTGCCATATTGTGAGCTCAGACAGTAGTTTACACTAAGTCCACCAAGAAGCTATCAGAAAATACAAACAATTAGAGGCTTTCCAAAACTGCATTTGGAAAAGACAGTAAAAGAGATAGAGTACGCTAAAACTGATTAAATCAAAGGTAACCCTTACAACCTTTCACTGTACGGCAGACGTGATCTTTAGTAGGGAAATTCAAGAGGCATTCATGTAGAGGAATTCAATTTATTGAAAGAGAAGTCAGTAATTGGATCTGCCTAGAGTAATTGCATATCATAAACACAATGAACTTGAAGCCTTGGTGTATATCAAGGGCTATGAATTAAGTAACACCAATGAGATTAAATGAGGAAAAGAAAAAGGGCTAATAGGATACTGATGCACTTTGAAACAACTCTGCTGCTTTCTCAGCTAGAAATAGTACATGAGAAGGAGATAATATTTTGCTATATCTCAAGAATGTGTTTATGTGCTCATATGTCCAGAGAATTGCAGACAGAGAGATCTGGAATGTTTCTGGCAATGGAAAAGAAGAGGGGGGGTGGGGGGATGGGGTGAGAAGGGGGCTCAGACAGGGGGATGGGATCAGAATGAACCCTACATCAAAACTGTTCCATTTGCTCCCTGGCAGGGGATAGTGAATGAAGTTTTGGTTTTATTTTTTAAAAACAATGGAAGCATCCAGGAATCTGGACATAGCACAACACTATGCAGTTATTTCCTAAAAGTACAACATAAAGTAGCATGAAATCAAAAAAGACAACATTCAATGAGGGAAGTAGCAAGAAAGAGAAGCTAAGTATATAAATATTGACTGAAGAACAGCTAGCAGTACTATAGAAAAGGAAGTGACTGTAAGAAGGGCTACAACTGAAGAGGAGTCAAAAGAATGACAAGATGACTAAAGCAAAACTAAAATGTTCTAATTCAAAGATCTGTTATTACTCCTACCAAAACACAGAAAGCAGTGATTACATGCACTTCCAATGCATCCAGCTTTTTGCTTTACATTTCAGCAAAATATGCAGACATGGCAAGAGAGATCAGAGGACAGCAACAAAAATAGCCAGAGGTCTTAAAAATGCGACAGGAGGGAAAATCTAAGAAGCCTTAATTCATATGAAAGAGTAGATATATTAATGAAATGATGTAACTAGCACCCTAGAAACAGAGTTCTAGTTCACAATCAGTGCATAAAACCTTCATAGGTTAATGTTTTTTCCAACAAACAATTTTGACCTTAAACACAAAACAGAAGCCTATTAGGGTACTTGTAAAAACAACTGCAGCACCGAATAGAGCCATAAGAAAACATAATGGAACAGAAAAAATTCTATGTAGGGTTACCATTAAAAAAAAACCTGTATAAAGATTTTCTCTACCTTTCTTCCAGTTTCACGTTTCCACAACAGCTATGAAAGCAGCTGTGGCTGGGGTAAGCTTGAATGGCTGGACAGAAACACAGTAAGAATTTCAGGGTGAACTCAAAAGAGCTTTCTTTTACAGTGCAATCAGTCAAACTTGAGATTCATGCCCTTCACATGGCCAGTATATAAATTACAGGACAATAAATCAACTAAATCAAAACAGGATGTGCAGGGCAGTTGCTGTGTTTCTTGAACACCTTCTCTGGGATGCAGATGCAAGACACCCAAGGGGGTTTGCAGTAACTTCCAACCCAGGTGATGCATATGCTCAAAATGGTCCAGAACTAATTATAAAACTAGATCTCACAACAAAATCTACTGCTTGGCTGCCTGTCAACATTTGCAGTATGCTGCAGGAACCTGCAAGAAAACCTTTCTATGTCATTACAATCCAAGGTTACTTTTTTTTCTCAAGTTTTAGTTATGTTAGCTCAGAGCTTCTCCACATTCTCTTTGGTAACAGCTAAGGCTGCATAAAGTAACTCTGTAACTGTTAGAAAAATGTTCAGTTGACACAGTTGTTTGTTGGAGAATTTCAAGTTGGTAAGGGCATCCCCTTACAGGAAAGGGGAATGAAAGTTGTAGCAGTTCAGCCTCAAACTCCATCACAGGTTTCCTTTATCCATCAAAATCTAAGTTCTACCTTACTACAGAGATTGTTCAACACTTTCCACTCTTAAAATGTATTTTCATTGCTTACAACTTTGCCAAAATAGCAGTTTGGGCTGAAACTTTCCACACCAGATGCCTGCCTGAGGCTGAATTTTTTGCACAAGTTTCAGCCAAACAGTTTAGATGTTCTAGAAAATGAAGATACATTTTTCAGTATTAAAAGCTTTTGGTGACCTTTTCTTGAAGAAAGAAAGTTTTGTAAGAGTGGATAAAATCTTCTACTCCATCAGATAATTCATGACACTGAGGGGTGCATATCCACCCTGCTTTGGCAGCTGGAAGCCTTTTGTAAGTTTGCCATAGTATGCACCCTCACTTTGCACACCTTTCTGTCCAGCTGAAGTCCTGACCAGACTAGCAGAGCAGTCACCCTCCCTGGGGGACAACATGTGATTTCAATCAGCCATGCACCATGTCAGACCAGAGCTGAAATCAAAGCTGAAGACAGAGTGTACTTTCCCCTCTCCTGCCAGTGACTGAACTATGCAAAGGGCCATGCTGGGGGGCTGCTTTAGAAGGAAACAATGAAAGAATTTTAAAAACTAAACCCAAAAGAACAACCCACCAAGTACACAAAAAAAATAACAACAAGCACACCACATCTGGAGACTGGGTGGGCTGAAGGAATGAAGTGAGCTGGAAGAAGATGGAGAGTCTCAATCAGAGAGACAGAATTTGCTGATGAAGAAGCAGATGAGGTCTCTCCAGGAGGCACCCCAACAACCGTACTCAGGGATAGGAAATGGGTGTTAACAGTAACAGATAAAAAGCACCTAGAAGTGTGCAGAAATTATTTTGCACAAGTACCCTCAAGTCTGGCATTTCCTTACATTTTAAAACTCTGCATGACAGCATTCTTAAAGGTCCCTTGTTCTGCATCTGAATCACTGCTTTACAATGTCCACACACAGACTGTGAAGAGTGAAGTTACATGCTCCAGCCTAGCAGGGAGTCCGTGGAGACCAAATGTGATCTTTTTCTTCCCATTCCCTGATGCATTTTCCTCCTTCCCTTTACCATTCTGGTAGGCACTGGATTCCTCCATGAGGTGACTGAATCTGACAACCCAGCAAAAAGTTAACCCAGAAGAGAAGGGTAAGAAAGAAAACCAGGAAGGAAGTAGACATCTTCTCAGTGAGCAAGTTGAACAGGCTCCCAGTGAAGATGAAAAGCATCCCAACTGGTAGTAGGAAGGCAGCAGGACCACACCCCAGGGAGCAGGGGGGAGGAAAGCAAGAGCTCCTCCTTCTTTTCAGATAAAGGCCTTCATTATCACAAGCTGAAAGACATTATTACAAAAGTTACAGTGTGACATAACAATTGCTTAAACCTGCCCATTGATTGAGGCCCCTAGGAAAAGAAACTTCTTCCAGAAAACATGTCAAAATCATTGCTATTTCTTCATTCACAGTCACAAGTCAAGTCACATGCTGGAATTATTTCACTTTAGCAATGCTTCAGTGACTCACAGGCTAGTGTGCAGTATATTACCCACAAAGAACTCATCTTTATTGTTTAGCTCATATCTATGTGGTTGGAAAACAATATAGTTTTGTGCAGTCACTCTTATTTTTCTGTAGTTCAGTCACACTGGTCCAATTGTATCCAGGGCCAGCCTACCCACTTCAAGATTAAAACTAGAAAAGTAATTCTTCTGTTTTCATCAAAAGTTCTTCCTCCATTACCCACATTACAACTGCACCCATACTCAACCACTGCACTCCAGACAAAGTTTTGAAGAGTTCTCTTTCTATCTATTTTTCCATACATAACAGCCTGCTGACCCCACCACAATGCTAAATCCTGGCAATCCTTGCAGTTTAAATAAATAAATAAGTATTTAAACTCACCTCAAAAAAGAGATCAGGTGATCCAGCTCCCAGCTCTAACACTTATGTTTGAAAATTACAGCAGTGAGTGCCCTGAGAAGCAGCACTTCTGCCCCTGCACTGAACAGCCCAGCCTTTGTTTGGCTCTAACACTGAGCAGATGGGCTGCTGTGACCAGAGTCACACGAGAAGCCTGTGGTCCCCAAGACACCCATCAGAGAGTGCCAGGCAAGACCCCCCCCCAAAGTTTGAGAGAGAGCTGTGGAGAATAGCTTTCTTCATGCCATGGGCTCAGAGCAAGGATGCTAATTGTAATCGTGGAACTGCTGATTATCCTGAGCATGTAGAATGACATGCACAACTTAGCTTTCCAAATGATTCCCTGTAGGTCAATCCTTATTTCACAGACAGACAAATCTGGCTGTGTCCTCTCCCCGCCCTGCAGTCCTTCTGGACAGAGCTGGGTCTGCATCACAGATCTGCAGCATGAAGTGTCCTGAAGCGGGGAAGGGCTCGCCACACCATTCTCCAGCTACAGACTAGCACCATTCATCACACCAGCTGACAGGTTAGACTTGTGCACTTGGGAAAAAAAGGAAAAGCAACAAAAACCCCACCACACACTGAGCAGTCTGCAGCAAGAATCAAAGATTATTGCATCACATTCTTCTTGTGCTGCGTTCGGGGCTTTTTTGGCCTGAGCTCTCTTCCTGACCTCATCTACCATGACTATCCTCCAAGTCCTGTCTCAGAGCTCATTTCCTCATGGGAGCTCAACAGTTAGACACTACAGCTACACATGCTCATTAAAAAAACTAAATATGCACACACTGTCCAAGTATGCTCTCAAAGAATGACCTTCCAGTTGGTTTACTTATCCAGTTCCAGCAATCTACTTTGTTCTAGCCTATTGTTCTTATCTTTAATACATTGATTTTATTGCAGGGTACTTTTGAAATCAGAACATCAGATACAATTTCCGAACACAGGATTATGACAGGAGGCCTCTGGTGGAGGCTTCTCTGGGCTCCTGGAAGGTAGAATACATTTTTTCAGAAACTCCATCTCTTTCTAGACTGTCAAATGCTGAGTTGCCTTTAATATTACATGCTTAATTGAAAACATCTTTACTCTCACTTATGTGAGTTGGGTATACTAATCCTGAACACAAAATGTGTCCTGTCAGAGTTTTAAATAATCAATGTTAACGTTTATATTTAAACATCCCAACTACAAGTAATATTTATTTTAAAAGTGTTGCAAGTGTGTATCACATAGAATAGTAAAGTACATCTATAAGATATCTGTAAGTACACACAGTAAAGAACGCAACAAGACTCAGCTTCCACCAAATAATAAGTGCATTAATAAATTTGTATTAAAAAAAAAAATCACATTTTCTTTTTTCCCTTCAGGAAGAGAGGATACTAACTTCAGTAATTTAGTTTTCAGATAATAGACAGGAAAGAATTTCTCTGCGAGAGATGAAAGGATTTAGGTAACACTGTATATACAATCAGAATTCCCAAATGTTTGTACCACTTGCAGTTCCTGTGGGTGCTGGGGAAAGATTAGGCTTGATTAAACTGCAGACTGTGCAAGTTTATTTATGGACTCAATTGTGAAACAATAAAAATCTATTTGAGATAAAACTCAGAATTTGTTTGTAAAACAACTGAAGTAAGTTTCCCAGTTATTTTCAGCCTAAGACCCCATTGTGTTAATGTGAGCTGAGAAATAAATGAGGTCCCTTGAAAGTGTTAGATGAAGAAATAAAGGGATTAGAAAAAATTATTTCAGTTCAAGAGTCTGAAGCAGATATTTCACTGCCTATTTGGACAAAATAGAGATTTCAGATGTGTTTGTCACATGGTTCCAGTTCTCCATGGCAATGATCTATTCAGTTCAACTGCCATTTATTTTCAGCACTAATTACTCATCAGCAGATGCATTTTGTCATGACAAGATTTTGCTATTGTTAAAATACTTACTTGGTAGTTTGGAAATCCTACCATATTCTAAACCAGATGCCCAGAAGGTTAATTCAAAAATTGAAATTCAAAGGAAATAACCCCCCAGGCAACATATTTCAACAAAAAGATTAGAAGTCAGAAAGGGAAGGACATGTAAATTTAGTAGAACATTCCTTTTGGTCCATGCTTTTCTTGAGAAATGTCCAAGACAATCAGACAACCAAGTATACCTATTCTTCATGGGGAAAATGAATGTACTCCTTGCTGACAAAACAGGTGTTAAACCTAATCTAACAATACTGAATACAGATTTGAAAGTTGTGTAAGAATTTGAAGTCAATCCTGAAGAAGCTGGAATTAACCTGTTCAGCCCACTCCCCAGAATACTTTATAGGGTACATTCAGCCATTTTTTTTAGCTTTCAAATCTGTCAAAGAAGTACCTGACATGAATTTGGGTTTAACCCACTTATTACACCATGCTGCTGAGACAAAAAGGTAGTTTCTGTTCCTAAAAGAGTTCAGACAGTCCAAACGCAAGCATTTCTTTTCAGGAAGTTGGATTTATATGCATTACACAAGATCCTCAACATGTAGGCAAAAGAATAGCAAGCTTTTGCTGCTAACTTGGCATGTGAGAACAACAAAAACCCCAAAACAATTAAAATTACAAGTCAGATCATGAAATATTCCCTCCTTTGATATTTTTTTGCATTGTCTCAGTTTGTCTAGGCTTTGAAAATGTCGTACATTGCCTATGTGCCAGAGAAATTGCCTTTCCAACCCACAACTCTAAGCAGTTGTTTATGTGAAATACACTGCTGAGTTAGCCTTCACCCCTCAGGTCTAATCATAAATTATACTGCCAGGCAGATTTTGTAAAAGCTTTTAGCACTGATTTAGCCATGGAGATTGAAAATAAAATACCAAAATGGAAAAAAAGCAGTTATTGACAGAATATTCTCTTACTTAAGCCACGTGTTAAGGTTCTCTAACAAAAATCCTGTTTTAGTCACCCAGGCAAAAGACAGAGGTCAGCCCTTCAGGGCCTTTCAAGTGTAAGACAGGCTGAAGAATTGAATTAGCAAAAAAACCTTGAAAGCAATAAAGGGGCTTTTGTAGGGTAGAGCTAATGGGCAAGAAGTGTGCATAGTAAATGCCAATATGGGAAATGCTCTGAGGTGGGTTGAGCTGCCATTTGATTCACAAAGTCCCAGGCTAATGCATTAGCATGGCCAAACAGAGTAACATCCTAAGTGGAAGTAAAAGTTTTCACAGTCTATTTGGGATATTTTTTCAGCCAGTCACCTCATTCTCCTTAACAGAAGCCTTGAAGAAAAGAAAGTAAAACATCCTTCCTTCCTTTCATTTTTTTAATGCAAACATTATTCACATAGAATAAGAATTTGCTTCTTTTTAAATTCTTCTTACTTATATAATAAATATACAAATGTGCCCAGATTTTTGTGTCCACAGCAATGAATCCCTGTTTTGCAGGATTAAAGATCATTGTGGGTTACTTAAAAAAAAACCCCAAAAAGCAAACAATCTGTTTGAGGAAAAGGTGCTTCTTGCTATGAGCAGCACTGCAAGTTGAATTTCAATGCTTCTAACATCCGTTTTCTGAAAAACACCATTCACAAGGCTGAAAACAATCCATTATTCTTCAACTGCAGCCATCAGCTAGAGCTGACAAATGTTTGAAACAAATTTGAAGATAATATTCAAAATGTATCCCATTCCAAGAGTACTGCGCTACTTACATTAGAACACATAGAGAAAATATAATCTAATCCCACAAAGTTAAAAGAAAATCACATACAAAAAATAGGCACAGCAGTTTGAAAGTAATTTCTTCTCCAGTATAGTAAATTGTATTAAGGTATGAGACACCTTACTAATTGAAAATAACCTTTTAATGATCTTTAAGCTCAACATTAATTCACTCTGTTGGTAGCTGTCCTCCAAAAAAACCCCAAAAAAACCACAAAACAACTTCTCAGGTGTTTTGATTGATTTTGGGTTGAATTGATTTTCCTGTTCTGTTTCATTGTCATTTTAATACATACTTTTCAATTTCTGTCCCATTTCTTCCTACAGAGTTAATATAATATTTGGCAAAGAAAAAAGGAAGGATACTTGTACTCACTTCTCCCTCCCCTGACACTCATGTCTCCCCTATGAAGTGCAATCTACAGACGCTCCATTTGTCACTGTTGTTGCTATTATCCTAAGAGCCAGGGAAAACTTTTTATATCTTTTAAGACAATCTTTTGGCAAGTCAAAGATAATTCCTTACACAAGAAGCTTATGCCTGAATCTGCCAGCAGACTTCTGTTTCAAGTAGGAAGTTTCTGTTTAAGTAGGAAGGATGCAAGCTTACTTTAAATTTTCCTTACGCTATTCCACAAGTTGATGAAAATTGCATTTAAAGCCCAAAAGTCACTCCTGAAAAAGGGAAGAGATTTGCCATGTTCATCAAAGCTTTAAATTGCCTCCTTCAATAGCTAGTATGAGAACATTTTAACAAATAAATAAAGCAGAATAATGCAGATCCAGTTCAGAGGTCCTTAAAAAAACAAGACCATACAAGTTATTATACACTTCTGTAAGCGGAGTATTTGACCTTGGTTTACCAGTATAATCATAAAATGGACCACTGAACCACAATGGTAGCAAGACAAAGCAAGTAGTTATGTTTTGCCAGTGCATGCTCTTAACACTGTGTCACAGATTCCCATCTGTCTCACTACCAACACATCTCTAGGAAGAAACAAACTTCCACTGCACTGTCTCCTCTTTCAAAGAGATCCTGCATTAACTTCTAGAAAACCAGTGATAAACTTTCTCAATCTCTATGCAAAGGTGTCAGTTCTTTGTAATCATGTACCTTTTCCTCCAAACAAAAAAGCTCTGCTGCTACTGGCAGAGCTGATCTTTTGCCAAACTCATTGCGTGAATGCTCTCAGGCTGGAGAAGCTGCAGAAGCTCACCCTATCACTCAGCTTGCCTGTCCTGTTGGTTGTTCTTCCCTTCCACCATTGAGATGCATAACGTTTAACTATAAATAAAAGAAGCAAATATCTCCATTTTGGCTGGCACTGGAAGAACAAAAAAAATTATGACAAACTAATGAGGAAAACAAGACAAATTGAGGAAATGTTATGCTTTATCTGAGGATGGGAGAATGTATGGTGAAAACAGAAAGTATTCAAGTGGATGAAAAATTAAATATAAAGATATTAATGGCCAGAAAAAAATCATGAAGATAGCATACATAATCACCTAGCCTTACCAAATGTCCAATTTTTTTTTTTTTTTAGAAAGATAATCAGCATGATTCTATGTTTGGGACCCACAATCATACTGAATAATGCATAATTGTTTTTCTCCTGTGCAAATATTTACCTTGTATTAGTGGAAGAGAAACCCATACTCTTCCATCTCTGGCTTAAAACGTCACCACCAAGTTACACAAGAAGTCATGGCTAACTGGAAACAGCTGCTAAGCCACTTGAATCTCTGTTGCTTTGTAATACCCAATAGTAACTCAGAAGGATCACATCTTACATCTGCTTCTCTTCTCTTCTACATCAAAGTCTTAATAGATAGCTTGTAAGAGAAGTTGTCATTGAAGCTAGGTCTTGAGGAGAGGCACAGAAAGTCGTGCTGCAGCTGCTGCAGATGTTCCTCTGTATGTTTACTAATAGCTGCCTGCTGAGTTTTAACATTTTTGGAGCCAGGGTTTCCAGATGTCTCCTCCAAAATTAATACAAACAACCAGGAAGTTTACAGAGGTAAGATGATCTAAAAATTTCTTTTTTCTCACAATTTTATTGCTGATATCTGCAGAGGAACTGTACACAACAAAACAGATTTGCTGCCCTAATGTAAATATGCACAACAACAGCATACCAAATAAAAGTGCTGTAGAAGATCCCAGAACATAAATCACCACTTTCATGTACCAGAGATAGTCCTTGATGCTCAGAGGCACTGGTCAAGCCACTGCATTGCCTCCTCTTTGTGCTGTTCGTAAGTTATCAGCATGCCAAAATGAGGAGTAAAGACTTCGTCTGACATTAACGCCCACCACCTTTGAGGAGACATTATCCATAAGGTCGGACAGTATATACGAGATACAGAACTCAACACATTACCATTTAATGAAAATTCACACCAGCATAAACTTGAACAACATTTTTCTGTCCATCCTATCCTACACTACCCTCAAGCAAACTCATCTAGTGTTTTACAAAAAAGTAATTTAAACAAAAAAGAGAAACTAAGATATGATTCACACCCCCAAACTTTCAAGCCATGTTTTGTTATAAAATGAAACCCTGCCAAGTCCCTTTATCAAATTTATCAAATATTTTCCCACTCATATTGAAGAATTAATGTGCAGCCACTCTTTCTTAAAAAAATTAATTAAAATAAATCCAAACAAAACAGACTGTACTGAGGAATCCAGCCTCAGTGTATGCTGCATTTTATTCAAGGACTCAAACTGTTTCCAGCCAGCAACCCACAATGGCCTCTGATTATGATACAATACACGCTCACATTTCAGTGAAAATTTTGCAAAGATGTACACACACAAAACAGGTGTGTGTATTTACAGACCTTCTTACCTCCTGCCAGAATTTTTTCTTTAAACAAAGAAGTACTGCTTTTCCTAATGGAATGAACATTTTTAAAACCCTGAAAATCTAACTGCAATTAGGCAATATAAATCAAACCACAGTAATGAAACACACAGATGACCCAGTTTTCTAACCAACATAGCAGGAAGGTTTTCTCTAAGTATTTCTAGTGATTTTTAGCATTAGTATGCAATGTATTTTTGTCTGTTAGACAGCCACTGTCCCTTCTTGGAAAAAAAATTTAATTCTGCTTTGTAAAAAAGAAAAAAAGTAAGAAAAAAATCCCCCCCAAGCCAAAACCCAACCCAAAAGTATGGAAGACAAAGCAAAACAAGGAAACCCTTATGCACTACAGCTAAAAGATATAGTCTATGGGAAAGAGAAATAATTTGAACTTTCCTACATCACAAGAGATAATCACATCAAACACAGACAAGACTTTCAAAACCTCTACCTAGTATGAGTGAACAAGGACACAGCTCAGGACTTTTGGCTGAAATGTGTTCAGCTTTTTTCTCTGTTTCAGAGAAACTAATCTGTCCAGTTTGTGCCAGCAATTCCATTCTTATCAAAGTCTGTAATACAGATCTATGAAAAATACTGATTTCATAAAGTTTCAGGTTTTAAGAAAGTTCACAGAAGATTATTCACCAGCATGTTATCAGGCAGCATCAGCTGGTAAATGGCAAGTTGAAACAATTGCAAACTATTCTGGAGAATACTTCACTAAGTTAGGAAGAGATTTGATAAAAGGACATTTCAAAACAATCTTGGCCCAATATCCTTTTCCAAACAAGCATGGTGTAGTTGTTATTGATCAACATTCAAACTGTTGCTATAGGAGCTTATCCATCAGCCTCCCATCTGCCCTGCACTTCTCTATTTTCTTTCTGAGCTAAAAATCATATTGCAAATGTGAGGAGGATAGCAGTAAGACTTTGAACCTGAGAACAACAGATTCTGCAAAGAACTAGTGTTTTCTTATTAATCCTGAGATAAGAAAAATCAACAAACCCATCCCTCCCTTTCAGGAAGAATATCTTATAACTTACAGATCAAACTTCCCTTTCCCCACTTCAGTTGAACATCGCCACAACCAAAGTGGTTGCTCTCACTAAAGGTACAGTACTGCCCTCTTTTTAGAGAGAGAGTTATCAACTGTCGCTCAGATCTAAAATTAACGTTGGAATACTAATTATTTCTTATAATATGTAAATGTCAACTTAGAACAACAAAAAACTGCATCAAGCAACTCTGCATTTCAAAGGTGGCAGCTGTGGATAAACAAAATACTGTGCTAGAATACTGCAGTGACAGGAGCTACATAATTTATAGTTTCTACAACACTGCAAACTCCAGAGTATATTCCTACAATGGCTGAAATGAAGCAGAAGTTAAGCAGCACAGAATGCTTTTCTCTGAATATAGCTGTAGTAAGGCTTTACACTCAGGAAAGAAACGACTGGAATCTGCTCTTGATTCACTAATATTCAATATACTGCATACAACTTACCAAATGTCTGTGTGATTTAGCATCTCAAGTTTTCCTTTCCTTCTGTTAAACTATAGCTCCCCTTAGCCTTGTCTACCTTAGAAGGGACAAGTCACCTACCAAGAACTGCTCTGTCTGAAGAGGGGAGCTCTGCCTTGGTACAGTTCAATTTCGAACAGAGCAAGCAGGCAATTCTGTTCAGGTATGACTAACAGATATAATTACTATCCACTATTAAATAGCACTCATGCTAACATTTAAGAACTAAAGGTAGTAATGATGGTCTGGGACAATGCCTCTTATTTTATTAAAATTATAAAGCCAGTATGTTAATCAGTATAGCTGCTGTCAACCCTTATTGTCTAAGCCATCATGCACAAGTCAGCAACATGCTTTAGCAACTGGAAAACTCTGTCTAGATCTTTATCAAGAGCTGATCATAATAATATCACAAAGACTTGTGCATCCATTTAATTAAAATAATATGTTCCTTACTGCAGCATGTACTTCAGCACACTTCAGCAAACTGACTCCATTCCATTACTGTTTAAATAACTTTTCCATGGCAAATACATCTATTCTCTTATAACAAATTTAGATCAAATGAGAAATGTTTTACTCAACAGACTTTGTTCTAGACTATGCCATAGAAATATCAGACTGTTAAGGCTTTGAGAGATAGAGTTCAGTCTGACTAGGTCTTTTCCCTGATCCTCAAGGTAGAAAATTTAAACAAATTAAGTTGTGAGTTGCAAACTATTTATAAATCAAAAATTAGGAGAATATGAGCCGTTCATAAAAGATTAAACAGATTTTTCCATCTTAATACACTCATGTCCCAAAGACGAACACTGCTTTTGTTCCAAAAATAATTAGGCTAATGACAAAAGGTCCAATGTTTTATCTACTGTTCTCTACCTCTTGCTCCCCTGGTCTCGAAAACTTCTGAAATATCCATGGCTAATTTCTGTTACATTTCTCTCTGAGCCACTTTTAATCCTGTGATTTATAGACTCCAGAGGTGAAAAAAAAAGCTCAAATATAATGAGGTGAAAGAAATAAAGCTACTTAATAGTGTTCTAGGAACAACCTTCTGCAGGATTTTTCAAATAATATGCCAAATTCTGTGAAGTTCTAGAAGACCCTTTTAGCATGAGGTGTGTTTCAACAGATGCTCCACTGTTACAGGTGTAGCAACTCTCACTGAAGCCAACTGCAGTTTTACACTTATCTTCAGTGAACACTGGACAGCTATGTACCCATGCTACTGCAGATATGGAGACACCCTTCCTTGTTCAAACTTAATTGCATGCACACAACCACCATATGAACAGCTTTAGAAAAAGCCACAGCTGTTTCTCACTTCAAGGATTAAATCCAGGTGGATCATGTAACAACTCTTACAGTGGTGCTGATTATTCCAAGCTTGAACATTGCCAACATTTAAAAATTGTCTAAAAACTGGGTGGAATAGGCCACCCTGGCTGGAAAATCTGACAAAATACATAACTTCATATAATTCTCATTGATTTAGGCATGCTGCAAATTGCTGGACCCATACAATAGACACTGCATCATTGCACTCTTTGCCAGTTAGGAAATGGGACTATAATACACAAACAGCTGAGACTATGGAACTGATCTATAGATTAAACTCCAGTGAAAAATGGTCTCATTTTCTCTTCACCCAAGAGTCTGCTATTCTGCCTCCTGTTTCTTGTGGATGTGATTGTAAATATTCATAGGAATATTGAAAGTCCAGCTTTATGGAACTATTTTGGAAAGTGATCCTGTTATTAAATACATTATGTTTTATAATACATTAGCTTCCAATGAATCAAACTGTAAAGTTTTGTGTCACATTATTTAATATATTATGTTTTGCGAATATGAAGTCAAACTTATATAGTCCCTTCGTGAAGTATGGGTATAATTACTTAAATCAATACTTACTATTTCATCAGCTGGCACAGAAAACAAAGTTCCATCCTCAAAATACCAATGCACTGTTCCCAGTGTTATTAATTTCCTTTTTATTAGCATGGATAATACCACAAAAATATGCTCCTAGCTGAACCTACAAGCATGATCCTGTAAAGAAATGTGCAACTATAGCCGATACCTATCAAAACCAAGTGAGCTCAAATGATTTCCAGCTCTTGTGATTTTATCATGAGTCATATCTAGTGTTTTCCTGGAGTCACACATTTAGGAGCCTCAACCATGGTGCCCATAATTACATTTTACAATTTCATTGCTGTGGTGTGATAGAGAGGAATCTGCCAGTTTACATACACGCATCAAGTCACTAAGCATGAAAGCGACACCCTTGGTTACAAGCCAGACTATTTTGTATCAAATTTTCATGAAACAAAACCAAGACATAGTAGAAAAAGTGACTGTTGTCTGTTAATGGTAATTTCTGAGTGAATGCGCAGCATGATCCACATGCATGAATTTCAATGTGTCTTCTTTGCAGGGTAAAAATTTCACCAATGAAAGAATTCCCTTTTTTTTCCTTACAGAGAAAAACAAGTATTTATTTATTGGACAGTTTTTGATAGCAATGGCATGCCATTCCACCCACATATAAGATGGAACAAGCTACAAACTGCAGGGACATAGATGAAGCTAAATCTTATGGTTGGGTTATTTTTTCTATTACCAACAAAATAAAATTAATGAGCAGTATCAGTAACCAGTAACAAAACAAAACTGACTTGGTCCTTGGTTGCTAAAAGCTCTTATTCTGTTCTGTGATTTCAAAACCATTCAAATGCTATTCAAGGTTCAAGTGGGCATGTAAGAATCAACACTTTATAAATCAGAAGGTGAGAAGGAAAACATACAAGTGCAGACATACTTACATATTTCAAAATTCAGCTCCTCTTAATATCCTTGAAACTCTTACTAAGTTTTCAAAAAGCCATAACAAATTGCCTTTCGATATCCACATAAACATCTGCAAATCTGAACCATTTCTGAGAGGAGATCCTGCCATTCCAGCACTGACTGAAACAGTTTAAGTCAGTAGAGGAACAAGAAAAAAAATTTCTCCTGTCCTCATTTCCAACACTGAAAGCACTAAAACTTTCTCTCAGGTTGCACCCAGCAGGAAGCAATTCTGAATCAGCAATGGATTAAGTAGATGAACTAACAGATCTCTGTCACATCAAATTGTTATATTTCATATTTTAACGAACTTTCCATTTAATATGGAAAACCAAAAAGACCCCAAAATAAAGTCTCTCCACAATGCACATTCAAGCACATATGAACATAAGGATTCAACAGAGCTTAATACAGTATGTGAAATCTGCAAAAAAACCAATAATGAGCTTCTAGAATATGCTGTCATTTGCTAAAATAAGTAAGAATGTGCTCTGGCTGCTATTCTTACAAACATCCCTATCTGGCCTCAGCAAACAGGAGAAAAGTGATGCAATTTTCATGGCACCCACAGCCTCAAACGCAGACACTCATCGCCTAGGTGTTAGCAAGCCCTTACACAAGGCGTCTCAAATTACTGCTTCCCACCAAGACCTGAAACTGGCTCCCTTTAACATCTGTTAATCTAATTGGTTCCTATGAGCCCGTAACAATTAAACCTGTTGTTGCAAGGAGCAACCGGGAAAGGGGATTTTATATATCCACAGCTGGGCTGTTAGCAGAACAAATGGACTGCATCTTACTGAAGGGCTCTCACCAAAATTCAGTTACTAAACTGTGAGAACAAGCCTCAGATGAAGCTGAGGGCCTCAGCAAGTGGGCTGAACTCAACACACGGATCAGCTGCTCTGTCCCAACAGCAATCATAAACGGGGACAAAGGCTGCCCAACTTCTCTAGTCATCAAATACAACAAAGGTAGTGAAAAGTATGAGTAGTCATGGCAAAGACGGATTGAAGAGCTCATTCAAGGAGTAAACAGAATTTTTGCATGACCTATGATAAAGCTGACAATTTTTGGTTAGCCTGTAATAAGAAGGAAAAAGAATGGAATCAAAGTCCTTTTTTAATTCAAAATATTTTTTCAAAAGAGAAGAAATGCAACAACTGAAGAAACTGAGCTCTTTATTTATGCAAAACACTTCAGTGGACTTCAAGTAGAAATAACTTTTTCCCCTACAGAAGTGAAAATGGAACAAAGTAATACCCAGCTCAGTATCAGCCTCGTCCCTTTCCCACAGATGCTTAAGAACATCTCTGTGTTCTACCAGCAGAAATTGTCACCCTCAAAAGGAATTTCCATACATCTAAGCAATGTGAATAAAGGCTTGCAGAGCAGGAGCTGTAATAACCTCAGTATCATCACCTACAGAAGAATAAGAATAAAAACTTTCTTATAAGTTTTGCAGATGTCTAAGCATGAACATCTTACACTCTGAGAAAACAAGTGAGCCTTGTGGTTTTCTTCCAGTGCACCAGATTAATAAAGCTAATTTCTTGTCCTTTCTACAGTCTAGTTTTAAAATGACTTGACAAAATCCTTCTCAAAAGTGTTTTTGCTCTGAGCTCCCTGCTATACTTTATACCCTAGTATTAAGCAGGTGGGCACAATGCTGAACTGACACCATCACAACCCTTAGAAGTTCCTCAGAAGCTCCTGCAAAAGTGGTAATACTTTATGTGCCTCACACGTGGACACCTGGAATTTTACTAGCTCCCATCATAGAGTGTGGGAAGAACAACTGTTATTTACTTTGTGGGAGACAGAATTAAGCTTGCAATCTTTGTTTCTTTGCTCTCTAGCCACTGGCTTTTATTTTTTTAACTCTTTCGCTTGCTACTCATTCCTTTCTTAATCTACTCCTCTAATTTTCATCAATCTTTGTGAAATTTCACAAAGTCAACTTTAAAAACAGAAATGCTTTTAACAGAGAAGTTGAGACTTTGTACTCAGAAGTGAATGCTGAAACTTTTCACTTTTCCAGAGTATTACTGAAGATCTATGTATCTGAAAACCCGTTTTTTTTTTTTTTGCTTTCTGGATATTTCCTTAGACCATCACAACTACAGACAACTACTACATTCCATAACCTCAGCCACGAAACTATTTCTTTGCTCTGATGATTGCAATACACTTCAAACATATCATAATTACACTTTATAGTCATTTTGAATCTAATTCAGGCAATATTAGAAGGTTGCTCATGGTATGTAGACCTATTTGTTGCCTTAACAGGTAAAATTATTAAAATTGTGCCAATGTAACCAGATTACTTCCAAGGATACTCAAATACCTGGAAACACACAAACCTCCTGACAGGCTTTCCATAGGTTTAATGTTTTGAGCTCTGCCTCCACACACATTTGGAAAAAAGCACATAGCAATCTTTCAGACTGTCACAAAACATGCTAAAAATATGATTTTGTACAGCTAATCCTAGTTCCTATTTTATTGCTGTTAGCTCAGCACCATCCTAAAACGGAAGTGATGAATTTTTTAAATACTTTGCTGAAATGTAACACAAATTCAAGTGTGCTATTACTCACAGATTTCCTTTAATAAGACGGAACTATAGACATATCCACCAATCTATATAAATAGATTGGTGATTAAAAGAAGCAAAAATAAATGGGATAAAGACTTCCCAAGTGAGAGTCATGGCATCTGGTCCATTTTCTTTTGATTCACTTAGATTATTTCACAGGCAGGCAAAGTAGCATCCCCTCTATATTACACAAACATTACTATGCTAGTAGTAACTCTGAGGTAGAGTCCCTCCAGCTGCCAGGAAAACAATCATAAAAAACCAAAACAAAACAGAAACAAATAAAAAGAACTTGATAACCATCCATGAGAATGCCAGGGAGGCAGACCTAGAAAATGCTTTAATTGGACTGAGTATTATGTTGTCTTGACATATGCCCATGCAAATGTATTTTATTATCATACATCTAATGCATTTGACAGTTTCAGGAAGAACTGTGAATTGCAGCCAATTTCCAGAGAGAAATATGCTCAACACAATCTGGAAAACTAGTTGGATTTCAAGGGATGTTTTCAACCTCCCTAGTATAAAATTTCTTTTTGTTCTTCTCAGATTCAAGTTTTCCAATACATGAAAAAAAAATAATTATCTGCAGGGAAAGATTTTTTCCTCATTTAATAAAATCCATAAATCTTTAGAGACTATAAATTTTTTCACTGTCTGCAGCATTAAATTTTACCCCCAAAAGAATCTTTATGAAAATATTTATCTTCCTGCGTGATTTCTGTAAGAAGTGGATTAAAAAACAATCTGGTAAAGGAAATGGCAACCTTCCACAAGTAGACAAAGCTATTTTGCTTTAGGGAAAGAACAGATTTAAAGAGATATACAAAGTGCAAAATCAAAGAAAATAATCAGCCTATATTTGGTATAGCAATTTTTTTTCAATTACAGCAATATAGAATTTTACTGAGCTTTTAAACTATATTTCATCAGAACAACAGCTTAACATTTCTAAATAATAAAATACTAATTTTAAAGGCATTTTTCATGGGCATCTTGAAGTATTTTAGGAGGCATATATAGCATAAGATTGACCCACCTTTGTGTCAGATATGTTACCTCACCTCCTCCCATTCATTCCATGGCACTGAAAGCCGGTAATATTCTCTCACTGTTGTATAGTCTTTGTCCCGAGTCCTTCTGCCTAGCAGGGATCTGTGAGTACTGTTCTGAGGGAAGCACTGCACCCATGCAGAACTGCAGCAGTATGATCAGACCACAGCACTCAAATATCATGGATACCTTACTACATGTATTAGTAGATGTCCTTGATTAGGTCACATCTCTATTATCTCATGCTGATTTAAAAATCAGTGAAGGAATTCTGGTGGTTCCGTGGTATTCGTAACAAATTCAGCCAGTTATCTTTGCTCATCAGGCTGGCCAGTTCTCAGTTGGTAACGATCATTGAATTTTTTTTCCATGGTCTGTCTGCATAAATCATTGGGGGGGTGGGGGGGAATTGTATTCTTATGCTTCAGTTCCACAATTTTAGACACACCAATTTGACCAGGTTATTTCCCAGCTTGCTTAGAGGCTGTAATACCCTTCTCCATTTAATAGCTTTGGGAAGTAATCTAGCAGCTCCAATAGTTTAAGATAGAAAGGGCCAGAAGGATGTAAGAGAATTCCTCTATGTGACATTGAAGAAAAATTGTAAGACAACCTCAAGAAATGCAGAAGGAATTCTTTATTTCAAGCAGTTCAGTTCTAGTTGGTAATAAAGTACTTGGCTCCACCACTGAGCTCTGTGCACTTACTTTCTTCATAAAGTAAGTCTAGTCGGCCAGGGTTGAAAGTAGGTTTCAGTGATAATGCTGGTGAGCCCTGACGTAATGTATATAGATTTCTTGTTTCACTCACAGTTTCTTTTTAAGAATATCTCTTTTCCCAGACATTATGATGGCCCCATTTAAAAAAAAAAATTTGCATACACAAGGGTAAGACATCTGCTTATCTTCAGACACATGTTGAACATGCAACTCACAGATCCTGCACTTTGGAAACAAGTCAGTGTGCTGCAGTATGTGGTAGAAAAAAAGGCAGGGGGTGGTGAGCTGGGGGGAAGAAAGGTAAGACGTAGTCTATTTAGCACATCTGAAAATGAGCTCAAGCTCTTTCTAGTTCCAGCAGCTGCCTATAATGGAAAAAATGAAGATTGGCCGTTGCCAAAGAAGTGGGCAGTAAGAAATAACAGATGTGAAATTTCAGCAACATCATTGGCTAGGTCAATTTCACAGACAGCTTGAGAGCCAGGGTCCCTGTTGGGCTGCAGCATTCTCAGAGGCACACTTGCTTTTTTTGCTGCTGAACTGTTGTTCCTCTTGCTTAGCTGAATTCACTCAGCAACCTCACCCATGGATGCAACAGATGGGAAATATGCATGTCCTCACAAGCATGTGTGGACTGTGTGCAAAGGCTCCTCGATTAAAGTTAGTCACTACATTTTCCAAAAGCATATTAATATTTCATGTCTCCCTCAATCCTATTCACCCCTTTTTTGTTTCATGGAAACTTATGGTGAATGGGGAAGAAAAGACAGGTCCTTCAACACAAGATCTTATTACATGAGGCTCACAAAGAAAGTAAGATCAAAGAAACCAATCTTATCTGTCGTATACATTTTTAAGAGAAAGTGCAGTGGGTGGAAAATGCCCTTCAAAGAATCAACTCCAATTACACAAGTAATTTTCAAGGATGAATCAAGTTTGTTGACAGAATTTAAAGGGGAAATTATGAATATAAGGTCTATAGAAACTAACACATCAAGAGCAACTCCCGTCATTCAAGTTGTAGGGTTAAGTGGACTTCAGTTTAAATTAAAATTAAATTAGAGGTTATATTTAGGCATCAGAAATATGCCTTGAAATCATAATATGGATAATAAAGATGACTGCTGCTTTAGAAAAAAAAATTTAAAAAGCTATATTAGAAAAAAAATACTTCCAGTGAAGAACACCTAGTACCAGCAACTAACATCAGCAGAACTGTAGCTGGGTTGTCACATCCATTGCAACAAACTCTTCTGCTGTGTTCAAAATATGGTTGTAAAATGCAGCTCTTAATAAGCCTAGGTTTCCATGCTATGTCTCATCTGGTATATTTATTACCTGTTGCTGAAAGAAACAGTATTACTCTCCCCACCTACTTCCAGCTGCTTATTATGTCTTTGTCCCTTTTGTTACATCTAGTAATTTCGCATCCACAGGACAAGCCAGGCCAGCATAGTTTCCTGATCCAGTTTTCCTTCCCAGGCAGTTAGGGGTTTTTTTTCTTGAATCAGCTGCTTACCTTTAACTCACCTTGGGACCCAGGGGCTGATGCAAGAGAGGGAAAGAACAGACTGAAGTATCCCTTTTGGCATCAGCCTGAAGTTGCACAAGACCAAATGCAGTATTAAATCATGCTCTGGAAAGTATTACTAGCTTTCTTCTTGTAGAATAAATATTCTAGTGTCTTCAGGATTCCACATAATACAATGAGTTTCTGAGAGCTAACGAGCAACTCTGAAAATAAAAATTGTAATACTATAACAAATGAAGGACTCCATAGGCACTGAAGCACAGTGACATGAACTGAGGCTCCATATGTGGAAAGACACATACAAAAGACTTTGCAATCTACATCGACAAAAGGAGTAAGAAATTCATTAACTTTCCTAATACCACTTAGCAGGTTATAATAGAGGTAGACATCAAATGCAGAAGCTGAGACAGGCAGCTCTATGCACTACACACTTCTTGTTGCAGCAATTGCTATTTACTCACTGCTTGTGGTATGGCATCTCAATGTCAAGAACCGGACTGAGTTCCAGAAATGTAAACACAAAAATTAACCATTGTATTTGCTACTCCATAAGCAAATTATCAGTTCAATGTGGTTTACACCATCTGAAAGTTCCCCATGCCTTCCCAAGGAAAGAACTTGAAACCATAATATTTTTCTGACTCAGTAACACGTCCTTTCTCCCCTTTAATGACAGACAAAAGAAAAGAAAATGGAAAAAAAATTCCACTGTTATTTTTGTTTCTATTAAATGGAAATGAGGTGCAATTCGGGATTAGTACTTTTAGATCACTTTCAAGTTCTCCAAAGAAGGAATAAACTAAGATGAACTATATGCAAAATAAAAGAGAAACAGCAAAGCATAGACACAGAAAGGAGATTGTTCAAAGAGGAAAAGCAGTATAGATTCCTATTTAATCTGGCTCTTAGCAAACCAAATAAACTCAGCAACACTGGTTACATCTCTATTTTTCACTTCCAAAAGTAAAAACCCACCCTGTCTCTCTGCTGTTATGTACATACTTCAAAGCTGTATGGACATAAACAGAACCGTATATCCCAAACCAAAGGCAAATTCCCAACATTGATTCCCTCTCCCCATCTGTATTCTGCTGTTAACTACATGGGTTTAAGACAGAGAGACCCTTTAGTCACCTCGAAACTATTAACAGTTTTCTATTTCAGACTTAATATATGGCAGGACTTAATCGGAACACAGAATATAATTCCTGAAGTCACAAAATACCATCATGAGGCAAACTTCAGCACATAGGTAAGATGACAGTTAGAACATCCTGGGCAAACCATAGCTTTCCTTCCTCTGATGGTTATCACAACACAAGGAAAAACCTAAAGAAAGACACTCTGCTTGCTTTCTTTCATCTAGCTTTCTCCCAGTTGTTCACAAGGCCAGAAGCACACCAAGGATCCTAACTAGAAAAGTTAGGTAAGTGTTATTATCTGAAGAGGATACACAACTAGCTAGTCAAAACATTTATTTTCAAGTAACACGGAAGAATATATGTCACATCAGCTGGTAAATTCCAGAGTAGCTGGCATGCCAGAAGTCCACGGTCCAAGAACAGCACCTTTGTATCAACCTCTGTCAAAAATACCAGCAAGTGGCTGGTGAAGCTTCAGCTATTAAAAGAGGGGATCAAGCCTCCACGTCTTCAATGATCTCATGATCACACATCAGAGTCCTGAGGTTAACACTCCCCAAGCACATCAATGCCTGCTGCTTTCCAGAGATGTCCAACACCAACATCTAGCACAACTTCTACTTTTGCTGAATCATCTCACTGGAGTGTGGATTACCATCAGCTGTGATGTGAGGTCCTGGATGGATCTTAGCACCCCTGCACTAAGCAATCACTTCTTGGTTAATATCATAATATATATAATATATATATATAATGTTATATGGAAAACTAAAATAACTGGTGCTTTCTTGTCTAATACAATTTCAGAGTCTAGCTTTGATGTTAATTAGAAAAGGCATTATAAGCTTCTATCTGACTTATATTGCAACAAAAGGAGCACACAGAAGTGAGGAAGTATGTGAATGCTGCAATAATGTCATTGAAACCTTGGAGA
Organism: Orthonyx spaldingii; assembly: GCA_013397795.1. NCBI lineage: Eukaryota > Metazoa > Chordata > Aves > Passeriformes > Orthonychidae > Orthonyx > Orthonyx spaldingii. The sequence continues at coordinate 750,262 of VZTJ01004568.1, forward strand.
GAAAGAGAAGAGGAAAGAGTAAGCAAAATACCAAATATTTCATTAAGAGATTCGCAGAAGGTAATTTGATCCTTTAAAGTTTTATCTTTGTTATTTATTGCTTCCAGTTACAATCTTATTAATTATTTTGCAACAACTAAAGTGAAGATTTTTATGGACGTGCTTAACTATTTTCAAATGTTTCCCCAAGACAAATTATGCAATGCTTTTGAATAAAATGCAGACAACTTGACTTTGCTGTGCTCATTAGCACATCTAGAGAGAGACTATATTATTTACGTATTTTGTTAAAAAGAAAAAGTTGTCATTTCTACTTTCTTTTCAACATATTAGATATTCACAGAGCTAATCTTATCAATTGTACAATTTTATCATCACCACTAAACTTAACCCTGTACACTGGCTTCCCACTTGCTGCTGCTAAAAGTTGCTCAAGTTGTTTTTTAAGTTTGGTTATTAATGCACATGCTAGTGTTTCTGTTTTGTTGCTGTCATAGGGCTCCTCTCTTAGCTGATCTGAGGCACATTATTATAAAGTAAGTTATATTATCTGTAACATTACCCAAAAAGCAATTTTAATTTAATAAAAGTCTCTAATTCTTAACAATCAGGTTCTTCAACAGCATCAAACTTGAAAAAAAGAATACTTGTATTTTTGGTTCAATAAAGATATATGAACTGTCTATAATGCTTTCATTCTGTTTGTGCACTGATGCTAACACAGATACAGCAGTTTAGTCCTGATAATTGTCAGGCAGTGGAGGATGGGAACACAGGGATAGATTAAAATGTAGGCAAAAAAGAATCATCCAAAACAAACTGACAAACTTTAATTCACTTATCTACCTTTTCTAGTAAAATACAAGCAGAAATAGAGAGGACATAGTAAATATACACTTACATGAATGCAAATATTCTTAACTGATAGATTCCTTCAAAGTTTCAACTAAACGCTATTTTTATAAATGAAGAACAAACGTAATTTTGAGAGGCCATTACAGCAAAAAATAATAAAAAAACAAGGCAAAGGTTTCTCACTGCATTGGTCATCAAAGTCAACATCATACGGAACAAATGGGTTCTAAACATTTGCTGACAACAGCACTGAAATCAAAGAAAACCCCTTAATATGAAATATTTCATGTAAGCTGGCTCTGCCATGGAAACCAGAAAACTAGAAATATTACATTATTCCAAACAACTATCTCTTAGCAAGAAAACGCAGTTGCTTTTTGAAAGTATTATTATACTCATCTTCCATCGGCCTTTTCTTCCAGGCAGCCAGCAACAAGACAAGAGGAAAAGGCTTCAAACTGCACCAAGGGAAGTTTAAGGTTGGACATCAGGAAGGATTTTTTCACTTAAAGAATGGTTAAGCATTGGAATGGGTTCCACAGGGAGGTGGTAGCGTCACCATCCCTGGAAATGTTCAAGAAACAACTGTATGTGGCACTTGGTGTCCTTAGCTGGTATGGTGGTGTTTGCTCAAGGGTTGGACTCAATGATCTTGGAGGTCTTTATCAACCTTAATGATTCTATGATTCTCTTCTAGTCTATGATTATTAAGTACAAGTAACAGTGAGTTTTATCTGTGCATTTATAAGACTCTCTTTGACAGCCTGCACCTACAGACAGGGAAGTGCAAAGAATATATTTATAAAAGGATTACAAAACTCACTTTTTAAAGTATTTAGTATTTTTAAAGTTCTTCCTTAGATCCTTCTTGCATTCTTCTCTAGTCAAAATGATACATATTTGGCACACACAATGCAAAGAATCAGCAATAAGCACAGGGAATCAGGAAAATAATTTAACTTTACAAAGGATACCACAGTTTGCAGAGGGGGAGTTAAAAACTATGAACAAAGTCTGCAGTTTAAAGAAAGAAAAAATTCAGCTTGCAGTAGTTTATTAACTTATTTCAGGTTTCCATGTATTCTAGAATGATATCTCGTTTTACATTGCTAAATGTATAAAATTGCATTACTCTGAAAAGTCAGTTCAGGCATCATTATTTTAATACAATGGGTCAAGTTACCACTTCAATAAGTACAGGCTGAACAGCTACTTGAAATATTTTTTTTCAAAGTCAAGGTGATGTGAGGCAGAGGCTTCACTTAGCAAAAGCAGTCAATAAGACTACCTCCTCCTCTCCTTCTTAAAATCTCAGCTTAAAAAAGTTGTCTGAATGCACTGAACAGGAAGTTGGTGCTCAGAAAAAAATATTCAAAAGGTATAACCTACTGAACATCTTTCATCCTTCATACAGTAGTAAAACTTCAGAGTCAGACAGCATGTGAAAACAGAAAATATAATCAGAATTTCATTTACTCACCACTGTTCCAAATCCTCAGGTCTTAGTCAACCACTTTAGATGCCTGGCAATACCTAGAGAAATAATTGATGCAAAATGTAAGAAAGGTACAGAGCCAAAAACATCAAAACAATATTCATGGTTAGTACTGGTGGCTGGAATGGTAAAACTGTTGCTTATAAGAGATTATATGCACATGGGTAGCATTTCACTACCAGGCCACATCTGCTTGGCTAGAAATGCAGCATTCTAGACATCGCTCCAACAATGAAGGCACCAGGAAAAAGCAAAAACCCTGGACTTCAGACTCTTCAGGGATCTGTTTGGTGAAGTACCACGGGATAAAGCCCTGGATGGGAGAAAGGCCCAAGAAAACTCACTAATATTCAAGGATCACCTCCTTCAAGCTCAAAGACAATGCATCCCAACAACAAGGAAGTCAGGTAGAAACGCCAAGAGGCCAGCATAGATGAACAAAGAGATTGTGGGCAGACATGAACAAAAGGGTGGAAGCAAGGACAGGTAGCCTGGGAAGGATATAGAGAGAATGTGAGAAGCCAGGGATAAGGTAAGGCAAGCTAAAGCCCTGATACAATTAAACCTAGCCAGGGACATAAAGCGAAACAAGAAAAGCTTCTGCAGGTATGCTGGTTATAAAAGCAAGATTAGGGAAAATGTGGTCCCTCTCTGCAAGGAAACAAGAGATGTGGTTACCTGGGATACACAGAAGGCTGAGGTACTCAATGACTTTTTTGCCTTGGTTTTCACTAGCAACTGTTCCAGGTACACTGCCCAAATTGCAGAAGGCTAAGAAAGACATGGAACTACTGGGAAGGATCCAGCAAAGTATTATGAAAATCATCACAAGATCATGATCATAGAATATCCTGAGTTGGAAGTTATGCCAAGAGGATTTTAGTTTTTTCTTTCATATACCTTTTACACAGTTCTATGTATCCAGAAGTATTAGCATGCATATTTGTAATTCTTTAAGTCTGATAACTTACTATAGTTCCAAGGTCCTGTAGAGCCAGGAGACCAAACATTCTACTATCTTGAGGAGCCAAGGTTCCCTTAGCAGAACATGTTCAGTAAACTAGAGGTTAGCTCATCCAAGCCCGTGTATTGGGCCCCTTTGTTAGATATGTTAATGTGTAAGGTCTGTAAAATGTATACCAATCTACCAGGGGTGCTTGCATGGTGGGCATTGCGACGCATTCCACCTTAGCAAAGTGATGCATGAAATGGGATCCTATTAAAATACCAAGGTAAACGACCCCTAACCCTCCAATCATGTCTGGTTTTCATTTCCTAAGACCAGGAAAAAGGCAGCAGAAGGAACCCACAAGCAGAATCCAACTCCTGGCTCTGCACAGGATAACCCCCTAAATCACTCCATATGCATAAGAGCATTGTTCAAACACTTCTTTAACTCTATTGGGCTTGGTGCTGTGACCACTTCTCTGGAGAGCCTGTTCCAGTGTCCAACCACTCTTGGAGTGAAGAACATTTTCCTGATATCCCGAAAACACAGCTTCATGCCATTGTCTCATGTCATGTCACTGCTCAGCAGAGAAACAAGATCAGCACTTAACCATTTCAACTTGTGAGAAAGCTGTAGACTGCAGGGTTAAGATTAGGGGACTGGAGTATTTCTCTTCTGAGGAAAGGCTGAGAGAGAAACCTCCCACTGTAGGACAAGATGAGGTTTGCAACCATCCTCAGGAACTGAAGGTGCACAAATCCATGAGACCTGATGAGACACATTCTGAGGAAACAAGCCACTATACACCGTATTTCAGAAGTTGTAGCAGCCTGGTGAAGTTCCCACTGCCTGGAAAAGGGGAATTGTAACCTCCATTTTAAAAAAGGGGGGGAAAAGAGTAAGGCTACAGGCCAGTCTTTCTCATCTCTGTGCCCACCAAGACCATGGAGGAGATCTTCCTGGAAACTATGCTAAGGCAGATGGAAAATAAGGAGGTGATTGGTGACAGTCAACACGGCTTCATGAAGGGCAAATTATGCTGATGAATCCAGTGGCCTTCTATGATGGGATTACAGTGTTGTAGACGAAGGAAGAGCAACTGATGTCACATACTTGGGCTCGTGCAAAGCATTTGACACTGTCCTCGAGAACGCCCTTGTCTCTAGATTGAAGAAACATGGATTTGACAGATGGACCACTCAGTGGATAAGGAATTGCCAGATGATTGCAGTCAAAGAGGTGCAGTCAACGATTCATGTCCAAGTGGAGACCAGTGCTAGTGGTATTCCTCAGATGTTGATGTTGAGACCACTACTGAATAACATCTTTGTCAGGGACATGGACAGTGGGATGGAGGCCCCCTCAGCAAGTTTGGTGACGATGCCAGGCTGTGTTATGCAGTCAAGACACTAGAGGGAAGAGATGCCATCCAGAGGGAGCTTGACAGGCTTGAGAGGTAGGTCTGTGCGAACCTCATCAAGTTCAACAAGGCCAAGTGTAAAGGTCTTGCACATGGGTCAGGGCAATCCCAAGCACAAGTATAGTATGGGTGGAGAGTGGATTGAGAGAAGTCCTGAGGAGAATGAACTGGTGCTGTTGGTGGGCTTTATATGACCTGGCACTTGAAGCCCAGAAAGCCAATTGTATCCTGGGCTGCATCCAAAGCAATGTGGCCAGAAGAGGGAAGCGATATGGCCAGAAGAGGGAAGCGATATTCCCTATCTACTCTGCTCTTGTTGTGCTGCATCCAGCTCTGGTGCCCTCAGCACCAGAAATACATGGACCTGCTGAACTGAGTCCAGAGGAGGGCTGGAGCACATTTAACATGAGGACAGGCTGAGTGAGTTGGAGTTCTTCAGTCTGGAGAAGAGAAGACTTCGGGGTGTTTCCTATAGGCCACTTTATCAAAAGGAGGAAGTAGATGAGGCCTTCTACAGACAGCTAGAAATAACTCTAAGTCACAGGCCCTGGTGCTTGTGGGGTACTTTAACTACCCTGACATCTGCTGGAGAAGCATCACAGCAAAGCACAAAACAGTCCAGGAGATTCCTGGAAAGCACTGATGACAAGTGCCTGTCACAGGCAGTGGGGGATCCCAAAAGGAATGGTGTGCTGCTCAACCTCATCCTAACAAGTAGGGAAGGCCTTATTGCAGGTGTGAAGGCTGGGGGCAGCCTTGGCTGCAGTGACGATGAGATTGTGAAGTTCAGTATCTGGTGAGGAGAAAGCAGGGTAGCAAGTAAGATTGCAACCATGGACTTTGGGAATCTTATTGGAAGAATCCCATGGGAACAGGCTTTGCAGGAAAGAGGTGTCAAAGACAGTTGGTGTTTCTCCAGGCTCAAGAATGATGCATCCTGATGAACAAGAAAATGGGCAAATGGGGCTAGGGACCTGCATGGATAAACAAGGAACTCCTGTCATTACTCAAGCATAAGCAGGAAATACACAGGAGATGGAAGCAGGATCTGGCCATTTGTAATGAGTACAGAGAGGCTGTCAGAGTAAGTGAAATGAGACAAGGAAGGCCAAGGCCCATTTGGAGTTAAATTTGGCCAAGGAAGTCAGGGGCAACAAGAAGGGCTTCTTCAAATACATCAATAACAGAAGAAAAATAAGAATAATGTGGTCCTGTTACTAAATGGAGGCAGGAACCCTGTTAACAGAGAATGAAGAGAAGGCAGAGTTCCTGAATGTCTTCTTTGCTTCAGTCTTCACCGACAAGACCAGCCCTCAGGATTCTCTGACCCAAGAGACCAGGGTAAAGCAACATTCTAGTGAAGACCTTCCCTTGGTCAAGGAAGATAGGGTCACAGAACACATAGGCAAACTTGATATCTACAAGTCCACAGGCCCAGACGGGATGCATCCATGAGTGCTGAGGGAGCTGTGACACGACTGCGAGCTGCAGACACGACTGCGAGGCTGCTCACAATGGAAGAAAGCAAATATCAACCTAGTTTTCAACAAGGGAAAGAATGAGAACCCAGGAAACTACTAGCCAGTCAGCCTCACTTTGATCCCTGGAAAGGTGATGGAGCACCTCATTCAGAAGGCCACCTCTATCCACATGGGTGACAAGAAGCTGATCAGGAATAGTCACATGGATTCACTCAGTTAAATCCTCCTTGACCAACCTGATTGCCATCTTTAATGAAACCACCACCTGGATGGATGAGCGGAGGGCAGTGAATATTGTCTACTTTGACTTCAGTAGATATCCTCAGACGAACTCAGGGATGTGGGCTGGAAGAGTGGACAGCGAGGTGGATCAAGAACTGGCAGAACATCAGATCCCAGAGGATCAAAATCAGTGGCACAGTTGGAGGCCTGTCCCTAGTGGTGCCTCCCAAGGTTCAATGCTGTACCGTTTAACTTGTTCATCCATGACTTGGTTGAAGGAGCAGATGCTTGCTCAGCAAATTCAATGATGATACAAAGCTGGAAGGAGTGGCTGAGACCCTCGAGTGCTGGATAGGCTGAGAGAGCTGGGCCTGTTCAGTCTCAAGAAGAGATGACTGAGAGGAGGGCTCATCAATGTATACAAGTATCTGAAGGGAGAGTGTCAAGAGGATGGACCAGGCTCTTTTAAGTTCTGCCAAGCAATGGGACAAGAGGCAATGGGCAGAAACTGATGCCCATGAAATTCCGTCTGAACATGAGGAAGAACTTCTTAACTCTGTGGGTGACTGAGTACTGGAACAGATTGCCCAGAGAGGTTGTGGAGTCTCCCTCACTGGAAATATTTAAGAACTGCCTAGACACAATCCTATGCTGTGTGCTCTAGGATGTTTCTGCTTGAGCAGGAAGGTTGGACCACAGGACCCAACATGGCTGGTCCCTTCCAACATGACCCATTCAGTGATTCTGTGACCTTCCAGCAGTCTTCCAGTACTGAAGAGAGCCTAAAAGAAAGCAAGAGAGTGACTTTTAACAAGAGCATGTACTGATAGACCAGGGGGTAGTAGCTTTAGACTGAAAGAGGGCAAGTTTACATTAGATGTAAGGAAGACATTCACTGTGAGGGTGGTGAGGCACTGGAACAGGTTGCCCAGAGAAGCTGTGGATGCCCTATCCCTTAAGTTTCCAATGCTAGGTTGAATGGGGCTTTGAGAAACCTGGCCTAGTAGAAGATGACTCTGCCCATAACAGAGGGCTGGAAACAGACAACCCTTGAGATCCCTTCCAACCCAAACCATTCTAGCATTCTGTGATTTTGTGATTCTATGAAGCAGTAGCACATAAACTAAGCATGCACAAAATAACATCTTTTTCTCTTCCTCTATTTTACTAATAAAGCATACCAAAATCTGAAAATACATTCAAGATTATTTGTACATTCTCTGGCAATTTATAGTAACACTTTAAAATCATGTATGACTTAGGAAGAACTCCAAAAGTTCCTAAACCACTGGAATAAAAATAAAACTACATAGCATGGTCATCCCAAAATTGCACCTCTAAACTTCTGCCACTCTATTTCATGGAATTAAGCAAGGACAGACACAAATTCCTGTATCTGAGATGGACTACGATCCCTTGGACAGACCAGGCACTGTCTACCCAGGGCACACTTCCTGAATTGGAGCTAGGGCTCTGGGGAGAAAGTGGTCTAAATACGAGCCCACAGTTAGCCTTGGCAGCAAGGAAGGCCAAGAATGTCCTGGGATCTGTCTACAGGCTAAGATCCCACTAATAAGCTATTATTCACCTTCAGCCAGCACTTCAAGAATACACATCTTGAACAGGTAATCCAGTTTTGAATCCCCACTACCAAAAAGTAATAAATTAAGGTGATAAAAGTAATAAATTAAGGTGATAAAAGTAAGGGTAGGTTGATTCAGCAATGCTGAAATACAGGATTTCCCACAGTAAGAGCAAGTCCTGCATTTTTATACATTCATCAGGACAAGATATATGAAGAACCTCCCCTTACATAAAAGAACAAAGTGAGTCAGCAGGTCAGTTTAACAAAGAGAGGTAATTTGGCCTTGGTGAAGATGGTTTAACAACAGAAAAGCTGGTGCAGAACTTCCAACAAAGAGTACTTCTGAGAACAATGAAAAGTGTACTAGGAGCACTGTAAAGTCAAGCACAGCTTAAAATGGCCTCTAGATTCCTGCACATAGAATTCTCCTTCAGGAAAAAAAAGGAAAACACCACCAAAAAACCCAATTGACTGGACCAAGTAGCTGTGATTACTTCAACTTTTCTGTCTCAAAAACAGTTAGCAAGGCAATGAAAATACAGCAGTGTTAGCAGAGGCAGAAACTATTTTCAAGAACAAAAAAGGCCAAATTGTTTTCTTTAAACTCAAGTGCCAAAAATTGCAGGATCAATTTTAAGTACATGGAAACAACCTAATTTATAATCCATTAGGTGGTGCTTTTAAGAAAAATTTCCTTGCTTGGAGTCTGAGCTCCCTAAAAAAGCCCAGTAAAGGCAGGGTAAGACAAAATCAACCCACAAAGGAAGTGGTAGAAAAGCCTGTCTCTCACAAAGCCATCCACCTGTCAAAGGCACAGCAGTGTTCTTCCTCACATGTGCACAAAAACTAAAGAAAACCCTAAAACTTCTAAAAAAGAGGAAAGTAAGTATTATATTTTAAAAGTCTCCTTTTTGACACCGCATTTGACAAAGCTAGCAAGAAGGACCTCCACACACCTTCCACTACCCCATCACCACACAGGCAGTGGTGCACTTCCCTTATGCTGCAGAAGGCCAAACCCTCCCAAACAAATCAGAATGAGACAACCATTCTCATTCTTTCTCTCAGGAGCTCTTACAAATTTTGCAATAACTCAGACAGATTTCTAGAATAGTTGGCAAAAATACATAAAATCTGTTTCTTTCTTTCTACTCAGCTAGCTGTAAATTTGGTTGCATCAACCCCACCCCTACCCCCAAGAAAAGGTGGAAACACTACATTCTTCATTTTTAGCTCCTTACTCATTAGTAAGGGATAAATGTTTTAGTATAACTAAGGAAGAATGAGTTTCTATAACAAGCAGAGCCATTGATTTAAAGTTTTCTTATTTACAGTCAACAGGAGAATCAAATAGACTGGACACTGCTAAGAAAACATAATAGGTTTGACAATGTTCCCATGTCACATACCCTGTCTATGTACACAATAGGAAGTGGGTATACTTAGGTTCCCCAGCACAAATACAGTAAAAAGAGAATACAGATATATCTGCTGTATCTTAAAACATCCTTTTCAAGTAGCTTTTTCTGCAGATATACTACTGTGCAATGCTTCCATGTATTATATAACAGCAAGTACTGAAATCAAATAAATATTTACTTACTTCAAGAACCTTTGTATGACTAATTATGCCACTATGAATAGAAATAATGTATTCAATGGGTTCTTTGTCTTTTGCTATCAATGCAGAACAACATAAAATGAAAAAAAAAAAGAGTAGTATTTCATAGGCGTCATTAAGGCTACCTTCAGAAATAACAGCAAAACAAGACGGAGAAAGTATTTTCTTAGGGATACATTGATAATAGGTTAAAAAAGACCTCTAACAAATAAAACTGCCCTCTAAATTAATTACAATGCTATACACAATAAGAAGCTAACAGCTCAAGATATTCCACAGATTTTTTTAACACTTCTTCTCAGGCTCATTATTCTCTGTTTCACACAAACCTACAGCAGAAAAAGATTCCAGTTTTCCTTTTTGTATTATCTACCTAATTTGTTCAATCTAGAAGTTCGTGCTAGATATCCACATGTATGTAATTTAAAGCAAATTCAAAAGAGTAATAGAGAGCAACTTAACTTACAAGCTATTTCAATGAGAAGAAAAGACTTTTTCATACTACAAAAATATTTCCCCCAAATGCACCTGTCCTGAAATTTACACTTAATAAAAGCCAGATGTACTTCTAATACACTGATCCCTGGTCTTAATGCCAGTTTTCCCACTGCACCACCTTAACCAAGAAAGCAGCATAGCATAGTTTCATACATCATTAAAATGTTTAAACCAAATAATACATTTTTATAATCCTAGAAATTCTCACAAAACTCAGCAGAATAAATACAGAAGCATTAAGAGACCTGCACTGCAAATGAAAGATCCCTCTCAGCCTGTTACCTAATACAATAACACCTGAGTGGTAAATGAATCAAATTACATTTCTTAAACAAGCCAGTCATTACCAACTAAAGCAAAAATATGCAAATTTGGTTTTAGTAAAGTTATTCTCTAAAATTTGTTTTGGCTTCTAAGGTTTGTTTTAGCTAAGCATAAATCTTTATTTGAAGTTAGTAATATCGAATGTCAGCCATGAGCCCGATCCCACATTCACTGAAATCAGTGGGAGCTCTTACCTTTAGTGTTATCCACGAGGATGAAAGGACATAAATTGTTTATTTTAAAGGCAGGTAAAAGCACTTAACAAGTTCACTTTATAACATGCTTCTTGAGTCACATCTCTGTGTCACAGGGACTACAAAGCAAAATGACAAGTCCCCCTTCCACAGCTGCACCATTTCTTTGGTGCAGTTACACCACAGTCCATGCTTCAGTCTTGCAACCCTCTGCCAACTCAAGGCAGCCTAAGCTATGCAGCAGCATCTCTACTAAGTACATCTACAGCCACTAAAATTGTTCCTTAACTCCATTTTGGCCGTAAAGGTGCTCTTGGTGGCCACGACAGAGAAGAACCAGAAAAGAAGTGATTCAGAAAGCAGCTTCGCCCTGGGGCCGGCACTGCTCAGAAACCCTTTGCCTGTGCGCAGATGATGAGAGGAGCAGGGCCCCTGGGCAGCCCAGTGACCCTTGAACACAGGCAGGCTCCAGGTCAGCACCACAGCAGCTGGGGACTGGAACAGGTACGTTGGCATCACAGCTCCAACATGGACTGATGGCACCAGGCAGGGCTGAAACAGACTTCTGGGCCCCCAGCTAAAAGCATGGGCAGGACTCAGAGGAGGCTGAGGCCCATGAGTGCCCTGGAGCCCTGACATGGGGTTGTTAGTCAAATTCTCTACCAGTGGCACACTCCTCAGCAATGAGCTAGAATCACTTGGCAAGCTCAGGCTATTCTTCTTAAATGTCAGCTGGCTTAATAAGTAATAACTTTTGGTGAGTATTACCAGGATTTGAATTATTGCTCCCAGATTGCCACACACTGGCCTGCAAAATCCTAAATTTACAAACAAAGCTGTCTTCTGGCCGAAGTGAAAGAGAATGTCTCCAAGGGAGAAAACTCAGTTATCTTTTCCTGAAGGTCTAGAGATGGCAACTGTGGAGTTTTGTTACATCATAAGCAATTAACAAATTCTTTTATTTAATCAGTACTTCTTGAGCCTGTTGCTGAAAGCTGCAGAGCTATCCCATCATGGTATTCTGGATAAAAAAGACTTCTCTCTTACCCACCCACACACGCTCTTTAAACCAACAGCTGCAGGATTTGTTTGGTTTTCAATCCCACACCTCCTTCTCAGGCCAAAGTTATAGTCAGAGTACCATCATGGTGATAGGACTACTACAAATCGATTAAACAATCATTAAAATGTCCAAATTGCCTGATAACACTCCTGCATTTTCCAGTAATGCTGCATTATGACTGAATTAGGAACCTGTTTGTTTGGTGCTTTCATCCTAAACAAAAAAACCCCAAAAAACCAAATGGCTTAAGCACAATCCTTCTCTCCCTCCCAAATAAAAACAGACCTGCTTTAACACTTGAACTTTCTTTACATTTGAGACAAGATACCTAACAAAGCAATCAAACACAGAACTAGGGTCCAACTTGCTAAGACACAAACAAGCTGTCAAGAGTCCTCAAAATACAAATTAAAACTTCTCTGTGGTGTCAGGAAAACAAAATTGTTTACCCTGCGCATATATTTTACATTGAACTAACTTCTATGCCTTCTTTACAGCTTTCATCTACCTTGAAGCAATAAAAAAATACACATAAACAGCATTTTATCAAATTAAAGCATCCAGAGGTACAACCTGTGACTTTCTACTCCTGAAAAGCTGTTTTTTAATCCTGAAAGACTTCAGGGATTCATGCAATGGCTTTGCTAAGTGAAAAAATCTTGAGCTTAAGCCATTCAATTTGACCTCAAAGCAAACTTCCTTCTACCAGTAGTTTAGCTGTACATTGTCCACCTAACAGGCCTATCAAGCACTTAGTTCAAAGCTAAAAATATTACATATTAATTACACATTAAATTGTATTCAGCTCTTCTACAGCTTATGTCTCCAAAGTGTTTTTTAATCTTGTAAAAAAACAAAACCCAAAACTCAAACCCAATGTAAGAAAAACTAAATAAAGATAGATGAGACTGAGCAACATTACGTGTGCCTTTGTTGAGCATTTCAGTAAAATCATGTTACAGAAATGAAAATCCTCACTCAACTCCCACCTGCCCAGTTTTCCAGCTCTGGAGAACACCCTTCAGTTTCTGTAGACCTCCAAAAGTCCCCAGCCATCTCCATCCAGCTGGAGCTTACAAACCCACAAAGAGGCAGTCCTCTGATGCTAACCCAAAAAAGAGGAAATGAGCTAGCCACTGCTTGGTAAGAGGTAAAGAGCATATTTAATTTGCAGATGAAAGAACTAACTAGCCCCAGGGATGGTGGAAATTGAACAGCAACTAAAAAATAAGTTAATTTAGTTTTGTATACCACAGTGATGCTTTTCTATGCCTTTTTAATTTTTGTCATTTCAAGCTTTTTCCAAAGCAAATTTACTTAAACACTGCTAGAGAAACAATCTTTTCAGAAATGTTCTGGCAATACAAGAAACAGAAAATCCAGGTTTAGTTTTTCCTGAAGTCAATAATGTCCTCTTCAAAGGACACAGTCACAGTATGCATTTTGTAAGAAGTTCTACATAGCCTTTAAACTCCTCTAAATAATCTTTAAATTGTTATTTAACATCCATTTCTGAGTAAAAGTGAGATATAAGTTCTTGACCACCTGAAAGTGCAAGATTATGCAACAACCTTTCAAGAAAACGAGCAGAGGTAAGAAAGCTTTCTAGTTCTATGTCAGAGGCTGATGACATGATAAAACAAATTCACAAACTTAATGAAATTAATGAATTAATGAAAAATCATATGGGGAACAACATAAGCATAACGGGGAACAAACTCCCTTACAAAGGCCCTCTCATCCAAAGATCTTTTTTTAAGTATATTAGCATACCTCCCACTCACCTCTCAGAAAAAACATATTAAACAGCTTGTAGCTGTCCGAAACCCCTTTGTTAAAACCAAGATATGCAATCTAAACCCATTTAAAATATTCTCAAAGTATTAATCATCAAACATGTAGTTTCTCATTAGAGTTCTACTAGCACCATACCATCCTACTATCTGTATCCCATGCTTTTGATTATTAAAGGCAGAAGACAACTGCATTTATTAAGTCTTGATAATGCACACAATGTCTACATTGACCAAATTCACAAAGTCATGTTTAAAGAACATGAAATACTTAGCCATTTATGTCATTCTAGACAAAGACTAAAAAACAAGATACAGGGGTATAAAGATGTTTATTTTGAATGTTATTATCTCTTTTTTCCTTCTGCAAAGTGTATAAACAAAATAATACCCATGAAAGAAAGTTATTTTGAAAGAAAACATGAAAACTTAAGGTCAAGCAGACCTCCCCTAAAACAAAGAAAAGGAAGAAATTGGTCACTTCACAGAACACAAGCAAAACAGCCCTAGGAAATCCATATGAAAGATTTGTTTAAAGAATATATAAACTCTGCTATAACCTTCACAGATCTCTCCAAAAGTCAAGCTAGATAAGAGACAAGAGACAACATGTCTCTAGAACATAACAAACATTTCTGAAAGTTCCTTCTGTTCTCTTCATCTCTCAAAACACTGTATTTTGCTATGTTAGTAGGAATTAACATTTTAATTGGCTTTGGCCATTTGCTTACTACCAGAATAAATGATGATGAACATGAAGGTGAGAAGTTAAGGAACAGCCAATGGAGCAGTCAGACGGAGAACTCTGTGGGAGGCAGGAAAATGCATCATTACTAATCCCCTCATGCCCCATTTCAAGTTTTGGGGGCAACTCTGTTATTTTCAAGCCAAAAACCACATGCAGCTGAGCTCACAGCCTTTTTAACCTTTCAATATAATATGATAAGGCTAAACATCTAAGGGAGTTTAAAAACTTTCAAGGAAGTACTATAAACCCTGAAATATTACATAATCTTGTCTGCTTAATCAAATTCTTCAGATTTAAGAAGCAATAAATTTGTTAGATTCTCACTTCACACTCCCACTCCCTTTTTATTTTGAAGACTCAGGAAGGCAAATTATTTCAAGGCTACACAGGATCAAGTAACTTAAAATAATCACATTCATGTAAGCTGTGTATTTTAACAACATGTCCAGTTCGACAGCAGCAGAAAATGCAGATTCCTATGAGTAGGTACTATTTTTCTAGACCTATCCCTTCTTCAGAGAGGGCAATCACACAAGGAACAAGTATCAATTGCTCTTATTCCATGAGTTTTCTTATCAACTCAGAAAAAAATATTTTCAAGAACAAGACTCCAACAATTCCTTAGGTCTCAGTGACCATCTAATGCACTGATCCATAATAAGAATTCTCTACAGCTGAAGCTCTAAGTTTCAGAGTCTCCAAATAGTAATCTTTTTTCCCCCAAAACTATCTTTCTGAAATAGTTGTATGAGCTGTCTTTTTAAGTGATTTTTCCAATGAAGGCTGAGGTTTAGAACACAACAAGAGTAAGTTTTCTGACATAATTGCTTTCTTATGGTTTTCCAGCAATTGAACAGTGACTTTAAATCTCTCACAGGCAAAGCTGACTGGTTTAAGTAACTGCTTTTGAAAGCACACAAATGATATGCAACTACTCCTCAATATCCTTTACAGCATCAAAAGAGCTCTCAAATGAATGAAAATTACACACATATATACAAATCTCACTTTCATATTCCTCTGCATAATACAGTCCAGCTCCATCCAACCCTAGGTGGTCCCCTAAGGTTTTGGCTCTCTAGAAAGAGTTAAATATCTGAAACAAACCCTTGTCTTCTTCATATACTAGTACTGTTTTCAAAGGACTGTTCAGAGAATGAAGACTAAGAACAATGCAAATTCTCCACTCCATGCTCAACTAACAAAGCATCCAATCAGTTCCCACTGAGCTCCAGTTCATTTCGTGTCCGCATGTAAGTGATTAACAGTACATTGTTTGAAACTTAATTCCACATCTGTTCTTCTGTGGGACTTGGAAAACAGATGAAGTTTTCTGACAATTGTTTGCAGAGCAGATAATTGCAAGCATGTGTAATAGTATCCCAAAGTGCAAAACACCATAAGTCTAAGAAGCTTTTCTTGCTGATTGTTTTTGTTGCTTTTCTAAGTAAGATAAAAAAATATGATGCTTCAGATGGAAATGATTAATACATGCTTAAGAAGTCACCCTCTATAACTAAAAAGGCAAAGCAAAATCCAGACTTTCTTCCTAAAGGTCATCATTTCACATCCCAGTATTTTAGCCAGACAGAAGAAATTAATTTTATGGCCTATCAGGTAACTTTTAAAAGTTATGCAGAAGTGGCAAATTCCTGTAGAACTACAACACACCAAATACATTGTTTTGTCATGGACCACAGTAGTTCCAGACTATGACAGTCAGCATCTTTTGAACAGATTACAGATTTAAGTGATATGGATGTATTTTCTTTTGATCTCTAGAAAATGCAGATAAACACAGAAAGGAAGACTAGATAGCAACTCTTCACTATATGTGCCAATACAAGTGCAGACAGTATCAAAGCATACTGGGAAATGTTAGGCTCAAGAAAGCACTTTTTCTAATCAAGATGCAGTTATATTGAAGAAATCTGCCACAGTTTGCTCTGGATGCTTAATTCCACATTTGCTCAAGAAATAACAGAACAAATCACAGAAGAAACAATCTACTGATAGCCATTAAATGTAACAAATGCTTCCTCCAGTAAGGTCTCAAGATGAAGAGCAGTAGGAAGTATGAAAACATCAGTTCATATTTGCTCTGTATTTTAGGCCATGGGGTATTACCAGATACTTCTGTCTAACTATTTTATTTACGGTCTTATGATATCACCTTGGACCTTCAGCTGACCTTCACATATAACAAGTGCAAAAGTTACATTATCTACATTGATTGAGAAAAATTCAAGGGCTCAGAGTAGATGAAAGACAGGGTTTTTAAAAACTTATTTTAATTAATTCTGGAATTAAAGTAAACCACCAAGATTAGCTCAGTTGGTTAGAGCATGGTGCTACTATGAAGGTTGTGCATTTGACCCCTTATAGGACATTCTTATGAGATGGACTTGATGATCCTTGTGGGTCCCTTGCAACTCAGAACATTCTGTGATTCTATGAACTACTAGTTAGCTATATATGAGAATGCCTCAAAGAAGGGCCAAAATTTCATTTCAGTCACACCGAACTGAAGACTCAGTCAAAGAAACCAGACACTTCTGCCAAGTGCTACTATGGTACTGTGAACTTCCAAATACTTGGTGTTTTCTTAAAATGGCACATGTCTGAGATACAGAATTACCTCACACTGGAAGTGGTGTTTTCAGGCTTTTCTCCACAATCATTAAGATTAAAAATATGGACAAAAACAGAAGTTTAAAAAAAAATCCCAAACAATCAAACAAAGTAATAACATTTCACTTGTAAAATAAGAAGCATCATTATTTTTAGTTCTGTTACATGCACATACATGCACACACACACACCACAATATTGGTGACAGCGGAAACCAGGTTAAACCTGGGTAGTCCCACGTGGCCCGTGCATGACACTGGATAAAGTAGATGAAGAACAGGAATGAGTAACAGAGAAATGTCCTAAAATGAAAACAGAGAAAAGGTGCAGAAGAAATTGAGTTCAAATAACAGAATTAATATAATTTACCTTAAAAGAAACTATTCAGATAAGGGGAAAAAAAAGGTCTGTCTTCTACAGAAAAGGACAGTGATGGGTTCTAAAAGTATTCTGCTCAACAAACTGCTGACATCCATTTAAAATGCATTAAGACATCCATTTAAAATGCATACGATAACCAATTCCATAAATCAGAAGGCACAGAGAGGATGCACTGCGTATTATAATTATAAATTTTCGTTTTCATTATGTAACTTAGAGAGTATCAGGAAGGCAAGATTTTTAATGCAGACCATGTGATCAGACAGCATTGTGCTTTCAAAGAAATGTTCCTAACAAATCTGAATTCAAGCCACTGGAACATTAAAAGGATAAGCAACATGGCTTGGCTAATGATTAAAATACAAAAAATATCCTTATTTATACAGAAAAAGTAGGCAGGTTATGCAGATATGATTACCATGCTCATCAACAAACTGTAAACAATAATGACTTTGAGTTTTATTCTATGACTTTAAAAGTCTTTATGTAAAGAATTACTGAAGGCTTTCTGAGACAAGTGAAGATCAGACAGGTCTTAAACTGTCTGCAGAGAATATCAGGTGAACAAACAAAATTCCCTCCTGCACATACAATCCTGCTGATGTCAGGACAGCATTAAAGCTCAGCATTCATGCTTCTGAGTTATGCACCAGTCCCATGCAAGTCCACTTACTTCAGCTGTTGGGAAATGTCCCATAGAAGGGTCTTGACTCTTCTTCCATGTGCTGTGGGCACTGAACAAGAGGTACTTGTATTTTTTTGCTAGAGTACCCTCTGCCAATACCATTTCCTAAAATACTACAGCATACATACAACATATACATGCATATGTTAAAAAAAAAAAAAAAAAAGCACCACATCCCTGTATTTATACACAAAAGACTACAAGCATACGAGCACATCTACTTGAAAGACTGCTATAGGACTTTTCTCCATTGTGACCGAAAAGCTAAATGAAATTCAATACACATACGAGTCCCATGGGTCTCTTCCACTTTGTCCTTCTGTAATTGTACTAAAAGCTTGTCTGGAGTCTCTCCCTCAGGCATCTGGAGTTGACACTTCTTCTATTTATCTAGCTAAGGAAAGGTCCCCTTCTTCTTCCCTGCCAATACCATGAAGAATTTAATGTATCAGCAGGGACTCGAAGCTTGAAACTCGATCCAGTATTTTCATAAAACGATTCACAGACTTGCACTGAGTTTTTTGACTTAAGAGCAAAGGATTTCCGTACAGCAATTTGGGGCTAGATTAAACCACTCATGTTTCCATCAGTGGGGGAGGGAGCAAGAGCACTATAACATGCAGCCACCAAATTGATTTTAACATCCTGAGACAGAAAAGAAATTCCTATTAAAGTTCCTTCATACCTTCTTTAAAAATCACAGCAGCTATTTAATGACTCCTATGAAGTAAGAAGGGATAAACACAAAGTAATAAAGAGCAAATTGAAGAAATAAAATAAAATGGGAATCAAGAAAAAAGAGTTTGTTTTTACTTTACATGAATGAAGACAGTGGTTTGGAACTTAACTTTACTCCATACCAATACCTGGATAACAATGAAGAAAAATCAATGAAGAATTTGTATCAAAGAAGCATCGATGTGCAAAGCTGAACCAATTCCCCTTTTTCTAACCACACAAGATGACAGGTACTCCACACAGGAAGACATGCTATTCTATCACATATACTGAGGAACTTGTCAAATGCTCAACACCACCTTCACTTCTACTATAACAATAAGTAAACTGAACAACAGCAAGGCTAGTTATTCTAATTTTCTTTTTTTGAGAACGGACTACTACTTTGAAAAAATTGCTTGCTTGTGCAAAATGGCATCTTCAGTTTCTTTGAAACTCAAAATGTCTTCCATTAACACATCAACCAAATGTCCAAGTGTGCAAAACATGGAATCTGCTTATATTAAAAAGCCTCATTCCAGGCTTTCTGAAACAGACCACGAATCTACAGTAGGTTTTCTTTCAGTTATTTAAAGAAATAGAAAATAATCGCTCTCAAAGATGGGGTTTTTTGGTCACCAGAAATCAGACAGAACATCTATACAGAGTCTTAAATAATACGATCTCTCAAAAAATATTAAACATCTTTTTAATTGCCAGAGTACCCGCTGTTAAGATCCTAAAAGCTGTTTTCATCTTCCAAATTATGCCTCAAGGTCACAAACATATCTCAGAGAGTTGGGATTCATAAATTTCATTTTTTGATTTGTAAGGAAGACGCAGGTTGTTATAGAGACTAATACAGAAGCACAGCAGAAAATAAATTCATCACATGACAAAACTCTTGGTTTACATATAACGATGAATTCACAAAAATCACAGAATCACAAAATAGTTAGAGATGGAAGGCACCTCTGGAGATCATCTTCTCCAAACCCCCTGCCAAAGTAGGGCCACCTAGAGTAGGTGACACAGGAACCTCTGGGTTATGAATGTCTCCAGAGAGGGAGACTGCATTGCCTTCCTGGGCAACCTGTTCAGTGCTCAGCCACCCTCAATGTAAAGTTCTTCCTCATATTGAGGTGGAACTTCTTGTGCTTTAGTTCATTGCCATTGTTCCTTGTCCGGTATCTGGGCACCACTGAAAAGAGTCTGGCACCAACCTCTTGGCACCCACCTTTGAGACATTTATATGCATTGATGAGATACCCTCTCAGTCTCATCTTCCCTAGACTAAACAGGCTCAGCTCCTTGTAGGAGAGATGCTCCAAACCCTTCAGCATTTTTGTGGCTTCTACTGGAGCATCGATGACGATTGAGGATGGACATTGGAAACATGAGCTGCATGTAACAGGAAGACAGTTTTCACTAAGAGAAACTATGTGTCTTTGTAAGTCATAGACAGGATAGTGTTCACAAACACTGAATGCCCAGGAATGATACCAATATGCTAGAATAAACACCGCCAAGTTTCTGCAACTTTTTCCCATTTTCTGGAAACAAAGTTCATCCAGATAAGGCCATTCAGGATTCTGCATCCAGGTGCAGTGTTCAAGCTTCCAAAATTGCAAGTCATCTAGAGGGAACACTACTTAAAAAAATTCAGTCATTTAACAGTCTCTGTCCTTACTTTGTCTTCTGAATACCGTATATTTACAATATTTCAGCACTTAAGGGGGGTTATAGAAGAGTGACTTTTTACACAGGCACATAGTGATAGCACAAAGGGAATGGTTTTAAACTAAAAGAGAAGTTTAGATTAGATGTTAGAAAGAAATTCCTTCCTGTGAAGGTGGTGAGGCACTGGAATAGGTTGCCCAGAGAGGTTGTCAATGTCCCATTCCTGGAAGTGTTCAGGGATGGCGCTTTCAGCAACCTGGTCTAGTGAGAAGTGTCCCTGACCACGGGATGGGGGTTGAAATAGATGATTTTTAAAGGACTCTTCCAACCCAAACCATTCTATGATATTCCTGTTAAAAATACTTCAGATGCTAAAACTGGTTTTAGAGAGAAACTAGTCATAAGTACATTGATGAAAGATTGTATTCAACTCAAAATTCAACTGAACTTTAAAAAGAGCCACTGAAACTAAATACTGTTAATTTCTAGGTGTATATTCCAGGCATTTCTAACAGTCCTCTCAGATCTTAGTGTGAATTAATATCTCTTATGTCAGGTTACATATAGTACATGTATAGTTACCTGCAACATGTTCTTCTAAAACACTGTATGTCTGTAAAACAGGGTTTTCATTTAGTTTTGTTTTTTTTTTTTAATTCTTATAGCCTGAACAGTTTGCTTTTAATGAAAGACAAGTAGTTTTGGATGAGATGACGGCATACACTGCTATTAAGCTTGGCTCTCAAATCTTTGTGGCTAACATAATGGTTCCCCCAGACTCAATCAAAAATCTTGCTTCTGAAACAATTATTTTTTTAGTGACTAGACTAGAACAAAAAATTAACTAAATGCTACTTCATTTTCTCTAATCATCAACATTATTGTGTTTCTAAATAACACATAATGTTTCTGTGATCACATTACAATCAAGCTCCAAAAATATTTATATGTGGTTTTAAAAGCCTAATCAGGGAAGGTTCTTCCTAATCACTTTGGATTCTTCAATCAATCCTTCACATAGTATTAATGGTCCACTAAAGTGGAACAGAACTAAAGAACCTATGAGGCTATGGATGTAGTTTCACCTATCCTTTAGTCATACCTGGGTTTTCTTTTCATACTTTGAGTAATATTAAAATGCATATCACATTTGGCTTGTTAAAATATGTTGCGTACAATTATCAGCTAGCAAGAACGAAATTCAGAGGCAGCTGCTACTATTGAACGAGGAGAATAGTAACCTTCTCTTTTTGCATCTTCAAAATCAAAAGCTCTGTGGAGCTTTTATAAAATTATATTTATTTAAAATAACAGTTTAATGTTAGGCTACAAAAAGCAGGTTCTTCGTTAAAATAAGTATTTATAATTTTCAGGTTTATCATAGTATTGCAGCCAAAATTCTTTTTATTCAATTTTAGTTCATTTAAAGCTTTAATTTAACTAATTGTATTAACTAACTACCACTGAACAATTAAATTATTAACATTCAAGAAAACTACTATTCTGGTGTGCCTTTTCTGGTTAAAGACTTTATTGCAGCACCACAGCCTGACTGAAAGGCAAAGCCCTGCTTACTGAGAATTTTTTAGAGTTTTGTTTAATGTCTGCTCACATTCAAAGGACTGAATTGCCAAGACAATAAACTGCTGAAGAGTGAAAACAATGAACAGCCCAATAGGTACTGTCTGATGATGACCCTGGAAGATATTCTGGAGCTTCAGACCTGAACAGTGATCCAGTATGTGGACAATACAAAGAGCTTCTTAACAGAAATGATCCAGTTGGATACAAATGCAAAAATGCTTTTAAGACAGGTACAATCTAATCTGCAGTACTAAAGAGCCTATGGCCAAACAACTCACCTCCATAGCAACAGTCTAGTTACAGACAAAAATTCTATTTATTTTTCCTTTCAGCTCTATGGAAAACATCCATTTCATGGGAAATCTTGTACTAGCCTGATAGGCTACTCTCATTTTTTTTGTCTGTATGAAAAGATAACCTTATTTAAAAATTCTTTTGAACATTAACTTTGAACTAATATTTTGCAATTTGTGGAACAGATGATCTAAACTGGAAATGACGTAAGGTTATCTAGCATTTAGAAAATTATTTTTAAAAAAACAGAATGGGAAGGAAAAATACAGTGGCAGTGGGAGAATGTGCTTTAATTACTTATAAAGGTAAAGAGAAGCAACAATTCTTCTCCTTAATTACCCGTTTTGTGAATGTCTATATAAAACAAATTGAATGCTTTTGTCTAGATTATAAAACAAAAGTCTTTGTTATAAAACTCAGCACAAGATGATAATTATGCATAACACTTCCAGCAGAAAAATAAAACAACTTTGAGATTTGTGCAGGAAAGTTGTGAGGCCAACCATGAAGCCAAAATAAATTTTTAATATTCCTACAAAACAAACAAAAAAGCTTTCATGGCATCTTGCTATGCCATATTTATACAGCAGTCAAGAATAGCTTTTAAGTCATCCATAACATAAACAACAAATAGTAGGAACTGATACATAAAGCTATTGCCTGAGAGTAAGAAAATATGAAATTGCTACTAGTGTTCTTTCATATAGAAGGATACAGCTCTTCAGTAATGAGGTTGTGTGCAGCAAAGAGATGAAAGACACTCCTCATGAGGAAGGACAAATAAATCCCTTTAGTCCTTACAGTTTATATTGCTTATTGTATACACAGGTTGTGTAAATTACTACTTAAAGTAAAACATTAATTCCTAGGGAAAGCATGAAGGACACACTTCCTTCATTGAAGTGTTTTGGGTAAGTAATATGGTTAAATTGTCCCAAACAGTTTTTAAATTAAGTATTTCTACTGCCTTTTACAAAACAAATAAATTCCTGTATTCAGTCAAAACAGCATCTGTAAATTAAGAGTATTTTCCTGGTTCAACACAATGTTAATGGACTTTCCATTTGTTTCCTGTTTGAATTTTAAGGAGGAGTTTTTCTGATAAATGCATCCTTGTTATTTCTGAGTATTACACCAAAAGAAGTTAAGGATTTCTGTTTGCCAGACTCTCAGCCAGGTGAGTGACAGCAACTCTATTCACATACCTAACACCATGAAAATCCATCTAGCTGAAATGTTCTGATGTGCATATAGTTCATTTTATATGTTATGTGGTTTAACCTCACACCAAATATTTTCATTTTCTTTCTTCCTAAATTCAGACACAAGTTATAGGGCAGCCACCAAAACCAATCACAACCAGTTACCATGGTGACTTCAAAACTATACTTTGCCCTGGGAAACTAGGCTAGCAAAGTAGAACTGGTTTAAAAACATAAGCTAATGCCTATCCTTTCATGGACACACATACCAGGTTAAATTGGTGATACTAGGTCAGCTTGCAGTAATTTCCTATCTCACATTTGCCCTCAACACAAATACAAAAAGCAAATATTTAAATCAAGATGAGATCCACAGGGAGGTTTGCCACTGTTCAGTGTTTAAGGCCATAAGAACCGTCTCTGCAACAGAGAGGAGATCTCCACTCTGTTCTTCCTCAGCGCTAATAATGAGATCAGGGCTAATATCCCTCTCCCCACCATGCAAAGAGGGCTGAGCTCCCAGCTGTGCACTGGCACCGCTTCAGCAGGACCAGAGAGAGGGGCCACATGCTGATGACCAGCCAGCTCCAGCCCCTCTGGCCAGGAGAGGTGGGACAATTGGAACCACCTTGAAGCAAAGACAGAAACATGCCTTCACAGACAAATCCCCTAATGATTTGTTTACACATACGTGGGGAGCAGAATAGCATCTTAATACTCCTGTAATGCTTTTCTTTTTTTTCTTTTCCTTTGCAAAACAATAACGCAGTCATTTATTTTCAGGAAAGGCTTGCAGTTCTGGCTTCCCTTTCAAGCCAGTAAAGTGTGAGATCATCATGGGGAAAAGGTTTCTTCCCCTCCACATCCTTGTCATGGACCATTTACTCCTCAAGGAGATGCAGAGGTTGAAACACACCTATGTAATTTCCTCCAGCATTTTAACATCTTTGTTCTCTGAGGCAAGGAAGAGACATACAGATCTACAGATTTTAAAAATTTACTTTAAAAAGAATACAAATACATTCTATTTTCACATAAATATTAGACACTATACACATACGTTGCCTGTGGTTCTCCCATACCTGAATGTATCTGGTGACCAGATCAAGAAATTAATGTATAGCCAAGATGCCTCACATGCAAGCACTGCTTGGTTTTTCGAAGCTCTCATTCCACTTGCAACGAGCCTCCTTCGGCTGTGTTTGGCCTCTCAGCTACAATACCTCTGCTCCTTCCAATAGCTGTTCTCTCTCTCCCCACTCTGGCAACTCACCCTCCATGACCTATTCCACCACATTTTTCAAAGGGCTATACCAATGGCTCATACCTTTGTTCCCTTTCCTGTGGAACCTAAAATTTCTGGAAACTTTATGCCTCCAAACAGCAGCAAAGGAAACTGGTTTTATCCGGTGTGCAATTCTTCCTTTGCTCTGCCCATTGGCAGCCACTGGATTCAGCAAGCCACCTACCTGCAGACAGATGGGCCAGCTCTTCAACCCCAGTCCCCTCACAGAACCAATATACAGAAAGGGGACATAAAAATACTTACGAAGATACAAAGAGTTCATAAAACCATAAAAATTTTCTAACATAATCTTCAGATTGTACATAGACAAATTCCCCAATGCTATATAAACACTACTGATCAATTTTAAATCTTCACTTAAATGTATTCAACATCTTAATAATTTCAAGATTACAATGAAGAGAGGGAGGATATGTGTTGCTCTTTTTACTCTCACTACATAGTTTTAATCTCTGTTCAAATGTATATTCAGAAAACAAAGGGCTTAGCTAAAGCATACATTTTCTAGAGAATTATTTTTAGCTTGCTTAACATTGAAGGAATTCACTACAAGCTCTCCACAGCAAGGAACAACGTTCCCACCAGTCTCTCTGTTACAGATTAATGAAAAGCTGACTGCTCATTCTCTGCCTAAAGGCATCTACCATGCATTATAAATTTCAGTCATGGGCATTGAGGAGCAGATCAGGGTACAATCTTACCCAAATAGTCCAAAGGAAGCTCTCCACTCCACACTTATTGCAGCAAGATGATACCTTGAGCCTTCTACACAATTAGTTCTCATGTACTCTCCTCTTTCTCTCATTACCAGACTTCTCCAAAAGCATCACATGTTCAGAAAAAAACTGACAGGCTCTCTGGTCCTCTTTAAAGCACAGTATGCAGGACAAGTTATGTATTTTTAACAGACAACTCCATGCTGAAATGGCATGTTGAGTTTGAAGGAAAGAACAAGCATCAAGCATTTGCAAAATTGCATCAAAAAGACTCAGCAGTGATCTTTCCATTAAAGGCCCTACTCTAAACAAAACTTACGAAGTATTTTAGCTGTGTACTTTGGAACAATGCCTAGAAACAAGGCTACAAAGATCCCCCCACCCAAACCACTGCTCTTTGACTGGTATTTATCAACAGCAAAGCAAGTATAAAATTGTAATATGAAATCACTTGGCTACACAAAAAATAACCCAACCTCTAAAGCAACAACAAAAATGTTATATAAGCTAAGTAAATTTTAAAAGTGCTAAATACTGCTTTAATTGAATTGCTCCTGCTTATGTGTGAATAACTTTAAGCTATTACTGGCTACTAGAGAATCACTTAATTTTGAACACAAAGAAAATTTAAATACTACACTAAATTCAATCTACTGGGCTTATAAGCATTGTCAGTCAGAACTCTCTGTTTCCAAAGAAAAGGAATATTTTACAATTTAAAACAGGGAAGAGCCAATGGATTGTAATACTCTAACTTGAACACAGTGGGAATTCTTAGATAATAGTACAAGCTATTTATTAGGAAAAAACCCACATTGTAGCGCATCATTTATGATCACTGGGCTAAAAAGCATTAGTGTACCTGCCAAAACTCGTTGTTTGCTTTTGACTTCTGTAACTCAAAACAACATTGATAAATGTGCAAAGGAAAGACCCATAAAACATCTTCCCTTGACTTTAAGCTTAGTTTTTCAGAGCACGCCACATATTTGTCCCACCTGTTGCCTGCCAACCTGGGCTGTTCTGCTCTCTGGCAGTCTTTCCCCAAAGTTCTTCAAGGTATGCAGCTCCAGGTTTAGACATTATAGACCATCACAGCGTCAGCACAAACTTGTAATTTCTAGCCTGGAGTAGCAAACTGCACAGTGCACAGTATCTTTCATGCAACCTAGCAAGGACAGATGAGTCATCTATCCAATCCTTCTCACCACTAAGGCTCCTAATAAAATACATGAAGAAATCACACAAAATAAAGAGAGCTATTCCATCAAGTTTTAGAGGAGTCAAGTCTGAATTATTTTAGTTAAAATTTATAGTGTTTGTCTGCTAATGGAAAACTTGCATCTGAAATAAACCCTTATACGGCAAAGAATTCTTCAGCTATGGAAAACTAATTAAAGCAAGCAGATCCATGAGCTCTCCTACTAATGAAGCTTACTGTTGTCAGATTTGTGCTTCACAGTTGATCAAGCTTTGAGAAGTGTGCCTTTCTGTTGATGGCTGAAACAATCAACTGAAAAAAAAAATTACATAGAGAAAGAAGCACCTACAGATCCCAGCCCAGAAACCCAGGACAATGCCTTGTATCCAGACTGCACAAATTATACTGGCAGGAAGGTCTCTGTGCTAAGCACGTTCATTACCCCCTAATACCACAGAATTATGCAGTTTCCTCCTAAACCACAAGAGAAAAACTGAAGAGGACTCAGACACTTTGCCACCACATCCCAACAACCTCTGCTGAACTTTCTCCCAGCACTCACCACCTCACGGTCAACACACACTCAGTGGCGCCGCAATGTCCAGCCCTTCTCACTACTCCCTGTTCCACAATCCTCTGCAATGCACAGTGCTAATGTAGGAACCAAACCTGCCACAAAGTATAGCCATAGCGCCCTTTGCACCACGGTATGCCAAACACACTCACTCCTTCAAGCAAGGCCGTAAAGGTGCAGCATAGTTGAACAGGGAGTTACAGGGCATTTGATAAACCACAGATAAGTCCATATGCTGGCCAATGGGCAAAAAATAGAGGCACAACTGGACAGCCAGGACACCTGGAGAGAATCCTTTAACAGGCTCAACAGACTGGTCACAGATCCAGATCACGTAAATGGATGATTTTCTTTGGAATGAAAAGCAAGTGTTTGGGGTTTCTTTAATTCTAGAGTAATTTTGTTCCTATTTAAATGAAATTTATCTAATTTCTGAATTTGCTGAATTTGTCAAATTATTGTCAAACCTCGCCAGTTGTTTGTCAACATGCTTTTCAAACAAAGTAAGATGCTATAATAAGATTGCCTTCATTATTCTCGGACTTTTACATAAAAATAAAGGGCGAAACCATAAAAACACAGCTATTACAACAAAAAGATGCCCATGGAAATAACTTTCATCAAATAAGAGCAGTCACCATTAGTGACTATGTACACGACACAAAGGGAGGTACTTCAGTACTATACTACTTGTTGAAATTATCGTTTTCAGATCTACAGTATCATTCCTCCTTAATTTACATATGTCATCTAACCCATAATTCATAGAATTTTACTTAATTAAAGAAATCTTCACTCAGTTTTACTGATAACAAAGTGAAAAATTTCAGCGCTTTAGCCACCAAATGGAGGGTGGTGCTTTCACGGTATTGTAAGATTTGACTCTTTCATCAAAAGACTATCAAACCTTCCAAACTCAAAGTGACTGGAAGTCTTCAGCAAAGAAAAGTCACCAAGGAAAAGTGTACAAGATGCTGACAGAATGACTGAATGCATGGAAAAGTCAACAAGGATCCATTTCTCACAACAAAATTTAGTGGGCAGGTTACTAAAATGATAGATCTGTAACAAATTGGGAAATGCTTTTTCTTCACAATGTACACCTGAATTATGGGATCATTGCAGCAAGACACTGGACACACATAATACACAAAAAAACCTCTAAATTCTTGAATTACAGACCCACTGCTGGTTATTTAAAACACAAATGCCTGGGTTCAACCTTTAGAGCTAAGGAAGCTCCTAAACCACTAATTAAGGGACCTAACCATGGGAAAGAATTACTACATATACTTCATGCATTTCTTACATTTTTCTCCCTAAGCATGTTTACTAGCTGCCTTTGGAAAGCGTATGAAACTAAATGGACACTTGGCCTGACTGGAACATGCCTGGTTGTCTGTTCTCATAAAATACAGGAAAATATGCCAAATACCAGATGAAGACAGACAAACCAATGGGCACAAAATGTATGCAGACATTAGACTCTTAATTCTCTCCCAGTTTACAAACAGCATTAATCACTGTTTCTGTGAATAGCATGGTATAATGTAAGACACAGCAGATTTAGACTGAGTTATGTATAATTATTTTGAGAAACAAAAATTGCAAATAAGAGAAATTATTTTGCTTCTCTCATATGTGTGATTTTATTCGCTACTGGGAAACAAGCCATGATCCACAGCCAACTCTCAAGCAGGAAAACAAATTAGGTACAACCATTTCTAAAAGTCAAGGCTATATTCTACAAAGAGGTTAAATTTTGGTCCACTTTTAGAAAGCTTTTTTAATTCAGTAGACATTAAGACTGAACAGGTGGACCTTGTACCCCAGGAATGTCCCAGCACAGTACACAGATCCCAGTATAAGGAGAAAGAAGTAATTTAGGTGAAAACATCTGTTCCCTTTGTGTATTAAATGTTGCTTTTAATCTGGTATACTACTGAACTTCCATAAGGACCAATAGTCCCTTCAGATTTATCTGAACATCAGTAAACCGGCCAATCAAGTCCAATTATGTGGCAATGAGGTGGCTTTGGGGGTGTTTTAGGGGCTTATTTAGTGGTAGGGTTATTTATTGTATCAACGGTAAAGAAAGAAGAATTAAGTACAGAGGAATTTTTCAAAATCTTTTCTAAAGATGAGGCTGAAACTAAATCTGGTATCTTTTCTATGGGGAAGACAACACACCGATCTAGATTTAATTTTGTCATCACCTGTTCATAATGAAATAGGATTTTGTTCTTTTGGACAGAGTTTGCTGTCCAGATTCTATGCACTGCTATGCTCAACTACCATCAGAAATGACAATAACACTTCAGCCTGGAAAACTAACATGACTCAGACACTAAGACTCCCTATCTTGAGTTATGTGACATGTGAGAACCTCTCCCTTCTAATAAACAAAATGACATGAGTTATTGAGAAGACATAAAGGGATAAATCACATAGTAGACACTGGGTATTAGGCAGCTGCCACAGAAAATGGCATATCTTAAACTGTTCTTACTTTTCTATTATCCATCCAAAATCATACTGCTATTTTTTTTTCTGCCCCCCTCTAATGGAAAACAGTATGTCCTATAAAGACTTTCACTCTTTGTCAGAGGCCTCCCACAACTCTTTTCCTTCTGTGAGACTAAACATAGTCACTCCCTTCAAAATCTTCTTGCAGGTCGAAGTATTAAAGCTGCTAGTATTACAGCTGCTGTGTGCACTACTTTACCCGAGACCTCATCAGTGCTAAAGAGAAAATAACAGCTATGTCCTCTTACACGCAACATTCCTCATTTACATATCTCAGATGTATAAATAGGTGTATTTGTCCTTCAGCTATAAACTCCAGGTTCTCACTGGCTAGACTATTTTATGTTTTTAATCCTCTTCCAGCAAGTATGCAAAACATAGCAAGTTGTGCTCACCTTTTGGAATTTCAAATCATTGCACTTGAACTGTCTTCTCCAAATTGTCACAGCAACTGTTTTTCAACCATTCTTTTTCCCATGTGAGATCCATTTAAATTTTCCATTTCAGACACAGGACTCTGTAGAGTGAATTTGGGCCAACTGATATCAGTCTTGCTTTTGTTACTCATCATGACTCTTCATAAGCAACAAGTGGATTCAGAGGGTCTACAGACCATAGCTTGATTATCATTTACCGTATTCTCTGTGTTCTATTAGCCAAGTATCTAATAAAAATACAGAACAAAACCATAAGATATAGTGGACCCATCTGAAATGACTTCTTAGTCGTCAGTAAACCACTAATGACAATTGGAAACCTTTTCTTAACCACTTGCATGTTCATTTTACAATGATGTCATGTGTTGTTCCCCACTATTTTCTACAAGTGATTTGTGAGGTAGTCAAGAATATCACACACAATCACTGCACACAAAAAAATAACAAAGTCAAGATACCTCATCTATCTACCATGCCTCTTCTATCTGCTAGGCTAGCTATACTACCAAGGAAGGAAACTAAAATTGTCTGACACGGTTGGCTCTTGATAAATCTATACTGGTTGCTTATCAATTTTATTATTCCAGAGGTACTTATAATCAACTCTTTAATGACTTGTTAAAAAAATGTGTAGGGATTAAGGTTTCATTGACCAACCTGTAATTCCTTTCTTGTTTCAGGTTTCATTGACTGGCTTACAGTTCCCTTCATATTCCCCAGCACCTTTAAAAAACATTTTTTTTAATTTTTTTTTTAAGAAAGAAGTAGGGAGTGTAGGTTTACATTTGCCCTTACCCAGTCTTCTGAAGACTCCCCTCTTCTTTCAAAGATTCTCTGAATATTTGGACTAGCGTACCTGAGAAGAGGTAAATTATAATGTTGAGTTTTCAGTTTAGCAGTCTTCCAGTTCTTACCTAAGCACAGCAAGCTATTAAAATCAGTGAAAGAAAAACGTAAGTTGATCACACAAGACCTTAAATAGGAGAGAGGGAAAAATTATGAGAAGTGGACTTTGGTAAGAGTGACTCCTGAGCATGTAGATTTAAAAAAAACAACCAAACAAACAAAAAACCCACACTATTTTGAAGCACTGATAGCCCCTCAGGCAGTAAATGTTTGTGGTTGTTTGGGTTTTTTTCTTTAAATGAAGACAGTAAAAAGGTAGTCTAAGCCACTAACCTTATTGCTTAGCTTCGAAAGCCTGTTGAGGGGCAATAAAACAGGGTAGTTCAATAGAAGTTTAATAAAACCCTTGTGAAAAAAAACCCCTTTGAGCAGGTTTGGCAAGTGGAGATCTGTTCCAGGTTTGCCTTCAGTTACACTGCTGGGAAAGTGCAGGAAGCTGGTGTCTCCACTGTTCTGGTCCAAGATACTCCTTACTGCTGTAGTAGGAGTCTATTGTGCTAATGGAAATCCCCTGCTGGATCTCAATTGCAGTCAGCATTGTCACTTTGCTGTCATGTTTTCCCAAAATGTGAGTACCTAAACAGGTCTGCAGGTAAGAAATTCTCCATGAAACTGGGAGGCAGCCCTCCCTGTCAGTGACAGGAGAGACACAAGCCATTCTGACAGCCTGTCAAGACACAGGGAATGCAGCAGGGACAGCATGAAGGCAATCTTTCTTTCTGTACCTGCCTTGAAGTAAATGGAAATGTCATGTTACCTAGAAGGTAGGCTACACACTGGATTCAGCACACAAAGAAGACATGACTCTACTAATACGTGTTGTTACACACTGATCAGTTAACGTGACCTACTGGTACTGCCAGAAACCACCCTATCACATGTGCACTAATCTAAATAATTTAGTTACAAAAGATCACACTGAACTAGGCATATCAAAAAGGTGTTCTCTCTCTCCTCCCCTCTTTTGGTTAAATAGAACAAAAATTAAAGAGAAGGAAGTTTTTTAAAGAAAAAGAAAACCAAGAGCAAGAGACACCAATAAAAAACTAGGTCCCCAGTTAATTCAACATGTAAGCCTAGCATTTATGCCCTCAGGTTCTATTCTCCAGCAGTGCTTGCTGACACTATAGATGCTGAGTTAACACACACATTGTAGCTTCAAACTTCGTTGTAGCCCAGAAAGTATAATAGTAGAGTCACTCCTTTTACCAGTACCCCATTCACAAGCAAAATATCTGTATTTATTCTTTTCGCTTGATGCCTATTCTTTCGGCCTATGATGCCACTTGTACAGAGTTTCCTGTGTTCAATGCATACATGGGACGTGACCAAGTACAAGGCCTCACATCTTCTTTGTGTTGCCAATACAGTGATGTATCTCATCAGATAGCATATTACTAGAACAGTTAAGACCTATCCAAAACACATTTAGAAGAACTGAAATGAATACTAACATGCTTGAGAAAAACACAGTAACATTAATGGATGAAGGAGGGCTGGATCAGCTAATTTCTTAACCCTTATTCCTGACAAATGTCTATGTTGTCCACATTTCATTAATTAAATTCATATTTTGATTTTTTTTTGGTCAATGGTAGCTATTTATACCTTTATACCTTACCATTCAACAAGGACTTGGCTGAAATCAGCTATGTCTTTAACATGACATCTGAGTCATACAGAAACACAACTGACAAGGATTCTCAATTCACACTGACAAACATCAATTTAGGTAAGCAGAAATCCTTGCATTGGGATGTGGATCAAAATTTTACTGAGCAGGATCAAGATTATAGTATTTATACTATACTTTAATTGCATAGAATTGGACTAGCTGTTTTTTATTTTTAGTTATGTGTTAGCAGAAAAAAATCATTTCTCACCAAACAAGGCAGTTGAAGAAATTGGATTGCACAGTCTCCTACTAGTTTACAAAAAAGAAAGAGGTACTGACTGGCTGACTGTGAGTGAGACCCTTTGTTCAGAGCAACACAATTCCACTGACGAACTGCTGTGTGTCCGTGGAAGAGATACCCGTCACACTGCCTCATCCTGGCCCATCCAGTTCCTTCAACTATTCTGTAAGCAATTATAGGTAACAGAGAGATGAGCTGTAACATACCTGCCTGAAGTAGCGCATGAAGAAAGGCAAGCCAAATATTTAACTAAATTGTTGTCTTTCTGCTGTTTTAAAAATATGCACTTTCTATTCACATGACAACAAAACATTCCAGAAAAGAAAACTTAGGCTGATTCACAGCCCATTCCACGTTTTCCCCTTCTACAATACATAATTCTTCATTATGTATTTTTTTGTCCAGGGCTTAAACAAGCCCTTCGTTTACACAGATCCTTCAGTCTAGAAGGATGGTTTATAGCTCCCAGTTTAAACAATTACAGTGGTGCATACTTGGCTATCAGATTGTCTTAGCAGACTTTAACAATTCACAAACTTGCAGAGCAAACATCAGAAGCAAAAATGCCAGTGTTTGCATTAAAAAATGGCAAACAGAAGAGGAAGCATCAGCATCTAGCTTTACACCATAACAGTGACCCAAATTAATTCACTTATATTTTCCCAACAGATGTCTTAAAACCAGTAGTAATCCCATCTCCTTTTTTTAATTCTAGGATCATTTATTTCAGGACAAAAACACATTTACCTGAGCTGAATAGAAATGAATGTTTCTAATAAGATTTTGTTAGACAAACCATTTTCAGAATCATAAAATATATTTATTACCCAATTAACATACACTTATGCTACATATTAAGACAAACTCAGTAATTGGAAAACTAACTAACAACACATTTCTAATGACATGTTAATTCATGCCATTAGAAAAATAAAACATGTATTTCTGAATTGGACACCATGCCCTCCGCACATCTCAACCAATTTAGCCTCCTTCATCACTGTTCTTTTCAGGATTCCATGTGTTTGTACTGACTGTTTATGTGACCACACTAGAAAAGCACCATAACATGTTTTACCTGAGGCGAAGAAAAATATATACTTACATATGCACCAGATATGTTACATCCCTACAAAAACAAAGCAAAAGCTAATAGTTCCCATTCAGAAAAACAACTGATCTGCCTTCAAAAAGAAGAAAGGAATTTACTTTTCATGATTTCACAATACAGCCTGGCACCATATGTTTCATTTGGATGTTTTTCTACTTTTGTTTTTCTTCCCTCTTGAAGGACTAC
This sequence comes from Orthonyx spaldingii, assembly GCA_013397795.1. NCBI lineage: Eukaryota > Metazoa > Chordata > Aves > Passeriformes > Orthonychidae > Orthonyx > Orthonyx spaldingii. The sequence continues at coordinate 784,563 of VZTJ01004568.1, forward strand.
AGCAAGCTCTATTATGCATGGATTCAGAAACTACAAGTCAGCCAAAAGTCGCAGATCTCTCAGGATAGACAAGTCCATCTGTCATTTCACAGCAGGAGAACAATAGCAGCTTCAATATAGACACAACAAGCTCACACAATCCTTACACAGCCAGACAGAAAATCTGCCATAGCTGATAGCTAGTTGCCTTTGAAACTCTAGACAGATGTTCCTGTGTAACACCAGGATCAATTGCTGCTTTCTTGTTTCTGTATTTTTAAATTCCTCATACTTTTCATAGCAACCAAGACACAGTCAGTTTACTACTTGCAACCTCTACAGAGCTTTGGGAAAATTGCACTTCAGAACCAACAGAACCTACGACATAGAAGCATATTCTTTAATCTGCAATTTTTCTACTCCTGAGGCCTATTTCAAATGTAGGTTATCCATAAAATTTGACAAAGACTGTGCTTGTATTGTATAATGATTTTCTACAGCTTTGCTTATCTTCTCCATGAGCCTTCAATTATCTTCTCCATGAATCTGTTTAACAGCATACTGCATTGCATCTCAACTGTTGAAAAAGAACCTCTTTGATTTTTTAAAATTATTTATTTCATACCTGTAGATCTTGAAAACAAAAGTTATAGACATAAAAATAATTATTTGGAAAACACTCTAATTTAACCTTTGAGTGGCTATGCAGAAAAAATTGACAATACATTGGTTGCAGTTCAAGTAAGAAGAAGTGTTACTGATAACATTCAATCAATTTACATGTCTAAAAATAATCTCACTAGGCCCATCTGTTAAACTTTTGTTTCAGTAGCATATAGTAGAGGTTTATCCTGATGAGTCTCATTAGGTTTTGATTACAGCAAATTTGCAACACTGGCAAACTGGAAACTCCTTCACAGTTCCCACATTTTTCAGAAGTAAACAAATTAGTCTTTTTAAATACCAGGATAGTGCCTGTATCCTACTGTGAAGTTTGCTTCATTGAGAATGAGTTTCTAAAACGTTTGACTTCTAGTAACTGAGGGCACACTGAAAACATACACTTTGGCGTGCCTTCAGAAGTCCATGTTGGGATTTAAAATTAAGCAAACCCAAAATTAAGAAAAAAATCCTCAAAAATTATGTCACTTGACAAGATGAAGGCTGACATGTTACACTGTACTAGCTCACCAGTTTTTGTTCAAGAACAATGTCATCTGCATTTCTTCTTTAAGGAGCTCATAGACAGAAAAAGGTAACAGTCCAGGAAAGGAAAGAAAAATAAAGAAGCTTGGGAAGGAACAAGAATAAAATATTCAAAAGATGAAGCTAGAAGGGAGGTATATGCATGCATATGATTGATAGATATACAACATCCGAATTCCAAGGTTTCACTTCAGAAATTTAGCTGTGTCTCTCAAATATTTCTGGAAACTTTACAGGCACTGGATGTAAATTTCTCCTTAGCAAAATCAATATGCTTTTAAAGACTATAACGCAAACTCCTTTTCTTGTAACTTTCCACAACGATGCACTTCATTCCCACCCAACTGGCAAAGGCAATTAAGCGTGCATCAACTCTTAGTCCTTTAAAGTTTGTTGGGTAGAAACAGTATTTAAAACTTTAATAAAGATCTCTCGAATATCAAGACAGATTATGTATGCCACAGCAGGGAAAAAAAAATTGCAAGGAAAACTCTTTTAGACAGGCTTTGTTTTAGTTGAGTGTTTGGATGGCAGGGGTTGTTTTCTTTCTTATCTGTATTGAAGTTTGGAATAGCCTCAGGCAACGAACAGCACAAATTAAGCAGGAATAAGAGTGCAGCTGGAAAAGTCAAAAGGTAACATCAAATTGAATTCCTCACCATTAAGCAACGGAACGACAGTTAAACCTGCCACAAAGGAAAATTAAATCTGAAATATCTGCTTTTCACTTGCATCCAAACTTCTTAATATGGTTGGTCCTTTTCCTTGTACATCACCACTTTTTGTGAAGCTTGTTATAGTACAAAACACCTGCATTTTCTATTGAAAGGTGCTTTCCTAAATAACAGATTACTTTAAGCATGCATCAATTAATTTCTCATTCTGCAAAATAGGCTATGTTCTACATACTAACAAATTCAAACTCTAAAAGGTCAGTTTCCATTTCTTAGCAAGATTAATTAAACTGACTTAGTTGATGCAAAGTAAGGAAAATAAAGTTTCTGGTAAACATTAGAGCTTTCCTTTTTATGCTTACATCAAGGTCCACAGATCCCTTAGAATGGGACATGTGCCTCCAGGAAGCAGACCAGAGTCCGGAAGAGCCTGCTTCTCCAGGAAGCAGAGCAGAGCAGAGTGTTCCAGCCTGGACATACAGCACACTGTAAATGAGCACCCATCTCCCCTCTGCTTTTCTCACTCTACTGTCGTCCCTCAGATATTTTAGATATACCAGTAACATCTGCAGTAAATAAGGACCAAGACTGAAAAATAAAAGTACACAATAGCTAACTATTACTTGACAGAAAACTGGATCCTTACTTGAGTTGTACAACTGTTCAGGGTTTAAAATTCCTATGGAAATACAATGAAGGAGGAACAGTTTTCAAATTAATACAAGAGAGAGAATGGCCATGAGAGTTATAGGAATGGTTTCATGAAAAAGAAACAATTCTTTTTCCAAGGAAAGTTATTTCAAACAAAATCTCACACTGGAGATTCAGTAAACCTCATGATACAGCAAGACATTTTAATATAGTGTTGGGAGAAATTAAGTCACAATCTATAAATTGCAGGGCTGGAATAAAATTTGTGCCGTAAGGAAACATTTAATGCTGGGATCCTTGCAGAGAATACTTCTCCTGCATGTGTTAATGTCATCAATATAATACCATCACACTTTTGTCCAAAACTCTCATAAAAAGCCATTAAGATTAAGCTTCACGTGTTTAACATGGTATTTAATTGCTGGACTTTACATACACCAGTACAACACTTGTTGACATCTTTCTGGAGCCTAGGTCAGCAATGTACCACATTGTCAAAACACTCCTTTTAAATCCACACAAACTCAGATGGAAGCCTGCTATTCACCAGGAAACTCCCTCTGCCAAGGTGCATTTGCAAGGCCTCTGAGTTTTGTTAAACAAATGCGAGAGCAAGCAGTTCTCCAGACAGAAAAATACAAAAACAGTGTCAGGGCCACTCTCCCAGTCCTATCCTTTGTTCCATTACAGATGATCACTAAAATCTTTTTAAAATGCAGCCTTAAACACAAAAAAGAAAAGCAAAACAACCGCAACAGTTCCCACTGTATTCTCACATACTGGCTGGCAGAATGGGATTATTACTAGTAGTTTCCAGATGCAAAGAGACTGATCACAAACTCATTGGTAGGACTCTGCTGTGTACTTTCTCCCAGCTGCAAGAGCTGCTCTGCCCACCAGCACTGTCACACAAACATCGGTCCATCTTCCTTCATGTAAACATGATAAGTGCATGGAGAGTTCACAAAGAAATGGGAAACTGATTCCCCTGAAACAGGGGGATAACTCTGCAGGTCAAGCATAACTGCAGCTTTCACAGCAAGTACAGATGAACCCACCTGTATTCCTGCAGGCAGAAGCAGTGTGACACCTCAGTGAGCAGCATGTAAAATGAAGCAGACCCTTGAATGCCCTTTGCCTCAGAAGAACCCTTCAAACAGAAATTGCTCTTAACTGCCTATAGATGCAGAAGTGTATGATGAGGACCCAGAAGGGAGATATCTAGAGCAATCAGACAAGCAACTAAACCTCAACCAGTCTCTCTCCGCAAGACAGCAAATATGTTGACAGATCTCAGGATGGGTAGGTTATGTTTCTGTGATATCACTTAACTCCTCACTACTGACAACTGTGTCTTCCATTTATGTTTTTCTAGGGCACTGCCTTGAATCTGGAAACATTCATTTTAGCATGGCCACTGCCACGTCTGCCATTCACTCCTCAATCCAGCGTACTACACACAAGGGCCACAGCACCACGTCTCTCCTCTTTGCTTAAAGCACTACTTCGATTTCTAGGAACAGACCAGTTTATTTTCCTCTTTCCAAAACTAACATTACTGCTACTGTAATCCTGGAAAAAGAGATACCCAGGGGAAAATCAAACAGCAATAACAGAAGTTGTGAAAACAAAATGGCTTCCTTCCATCTGTGAAACACAACCACTGGGGAGGGAAAAGGTGGAATGCTTTGAACAGGAATCTCTGCAATAAGAGTTTATTTAGATGTGTCAGACAGACAGTGTCCTGCTGTGCTTGTCCCCAATTATCTGGAATTAGAAATAAGATGGGGAGAAGATTGCAAAGCTTTGATCTGAAGCAGAACAACGCCAGTTTTGTGGTATCAGTCATGTCATACCCTTAGGGGCGGCCAAGCCTGAGATCTGTTCCTAAAACTCTCATACATCTTACAGTCTCCTGTATCCACTGACCTCCTTTGATCCAAATGATGAGTTGCCCCTTTTTCACACAAAATGAAAGCATCTTGTAGAAGAAGGAGACCTGCCTGTAACCCCATGGCCGCAGCCTCAGAAGCAGCTGAACTATTTTGAAGTATTTTGCCAACTAAAATGGAACATGAGAGAGGGCTTCCCCTCCTCCCCTCTGCCCTACACCTGGCCACTCAGTCCCATCTCCTTCCCTCCTGCACATCAGCATGACAGACCACCTAAGCCTGGGTTCTTTCTCTCTTGAGTTAATCTGGGAGAGAGGGAGAGCAGGGCTGGTCAGGAGCAGAGCCAGGCTATGGCCTCCCTCAGTTCTGGGGAACCAAGACACTGGGTCACTCGCAGTACTTCCTGCCTTGAATACCATTGGAAAAGTTGCTCATCTGTGGGATTTTAGAACATCTCTAATTTGCCTGATCTTTAATATTTTTTTAATATCATTTGACTGGAGTTAGGCCCACACATTATTTTTTTCTGATTACTCCAGACATCTCTGCTTTCTATTAGGACTGCAGTACTGCACAAGCACTCAGCCTTGGTAATTGCTCATGTTAAAGCTCTCTGAAGTCATGGAAGAAGATAAACAGAAACTCTTTCAGATTTAGGAGAGACTTACCTAAAAATGTTATTAGCTTGCTGGTTTGTTTTAACTGACTGAAGGGCACAATCATTTAGCATAAACAAAACCATTTTCTTATTAAGTAATACAAACATGGTTAAGTTTGTAGCACATATTTCATTAAATTAAAACATTTGTTAATTAAGTAAGAGGGCATGCTAGCATTATGAGTTCTAAATATTTTAACACACACATATTCACAGTATTTTGTGCAGTAACCTACAAATGCATGTACTTTACAAATGTATGCATAATTATCCAACTTCAGGGACAAATGCACATTTCACAGTTCAGTTAGAAAATATGGCTCTTCCACACAACAATATATTCAGTGCCTGACACCTATCTTCATTTGTTTGAGAAAACTAAATTTAAAGTATAACTGTTAATGATAGACTGACCTCCCTTTTAAAGGATACTTAATGTCAACAACAAAATACAAACCTTCATCTTTCACTTCCACTATGACAGCATCTGAGATCTTCTAGAATGCTACATGTATTTTAAACAGAGGTTTAGAATTAAAAACTCAATTAAAGAACAGGAATTTAAATGGCCTAAACTTATCCATCAGTTAACAAACAAATTTATCTGACCATATCTGAACACACACATCTGATCACCTGAAGTGTGCCAAGAGATACAACACTTCCTTCCTGTGATTTTTAAATCTAGACAGTGATCTTAAAAAAATTTGTCCACACACCACTGTTTTGAAAATCAGCAAAAGTTTTCAATAGTCAGCTGACCAAAAAAGCAAACAAAAAAGTTATCTGTCATCTGAAAAAATTATATGCCATCTGAATACTCCTACTTAAAAGAGAGTGTTAAAATAACGTCAGGATAATCTTGATACACAAGCTTCACTATTTGCAAGGGTGAATACCTGCTGAAGCTAAATTATCTCCTAATAAAAAATTAGCAAGAGCTGGACATTACTGGAAAACCACCTTTATCTTTCTAAGTGGTAACAGCGTAAATTGTGACACAGAAAGAACCTTCTGTTCCAAACTAGATAAAGAAGTCTTCTTCCAGATAAGATTTCATTGGCATCTGTCTTTAGTAGTAAGACAACTGGCAAGCTCATAAGGTGGTGAAGATGTTAGAAAAAAAAACCCAAACAACCCAAATCAACAAAAACCCCTACACTTTAATAGAGAATTTCCAAGCTTTCAAGAACAGCACCCAATTATCACAAATTTAGTGCAAGTTGGTAATAGAGATAAAATAGTCCGTCTAACAGATGAGCTAAAGACACAAAGATTCGGCAATTCTATGAGTAACAAAAATGTATGCACAGAAAAACAGACATATTAAAGCATTCTGTCCGGCAGTGTACACGCCATGAGCAAAGCACTGGCCACAACTTACCAAGGGACAGGTCATTGGGTCTTTGTTGACTACATCAAGCTTCCTGAAATGTGCCCACACTGGAGCCTTTAAGAAATGATGGGATGTTTTAGTTCACTTGATCAGAAGGCATTCTTACGTTCCTTTTATTTGACCAATTCCCCAAATAAAAGGGAAAAAATGCTGAAGAAAAGGCCATTCTGTATGTCTTTAGTGTAGCCCCAGTCCTTTGCTCCTATCCAAACACAGCAGGACTTACCCTCCCAGAAAAATGCTTGTTTTTCTTTCTTTTCTGGGTGCAATCAGCCTCCTTAAGAAATAAAATTTTCTAAAAGTTGAAAAAAAAAAAAAAAATACCTGACTCTTCTTTCTAGCTTTCCTCTCCATGTCCAACTCCTATTACAGATGTTGCAAATAAAACCTGACAGGACCATACTTTTAATTAATCCTCATGTGGCCAGTATGCTATTTACCTACTAGATACAGTGAAGTTCAGTTTTCAGTAACTACAGGAAAAATTTGAAACAGTCTCAAAGATAGTCCATATTTTAAACCCATCCACAAAAGAGCTGGCTTTAAGTCAAATGAATGCACTTCCAAGACATATATATGTGTGTGTCTGTGCATCGGTCATCTGTATCTCTAGCAAGCAAAGCTCCATGGACATTTAGTTACCTGCACTGGTAACTTAGAGTATTTTCAATATTTAGCAAAGAAACAAACAAAAAACCCAAAACATTTCTCTGACAATCACATGAAATAAAATTAGATCCCACTGTATTTCAGAAAAAAAATCTGTTAAACCTAAGACTTCAGTCAATAAACATTAGCCCCTTACATCAAATGCAGCTTATAAATGATTAAGCTTTAACAATCCCACCCCACTCTAGTAGGTCAGATAAAATCTGCTGCTTCTTAATTGGCAAAATATTTAACCAGTCTGAGTAATCACTTAAGAGAAGTTGACCCCTTGATTCTATGTGTTTAAACATTAACATTTACAGTGTCCAGAAAGTATAAGCCAGTTACTTAAAAAAACCCTATTTGCACCTCATTTTCTCTGATCTGGAAAAACAATAGCCACCAAGCCAATAGCAACAACAGAAGCAACTTTTTTAAGATTTACATTAATTACAACTAGGAACCTTGTGGTCTGAATTCTATTTCTGATTCTTTATGACCAAAGAAACTAATTTAAACTAATTTTCTCAATGCAAGTCTTTACTGTCATACCTAACAAAAAAAAAATTTCTGAAAGAAATCACCTGGTCAAACATCTGAACTCCACTCCTGCACAAATCTAATTTTCTCAAACAGCAAAAAGCAGAGGGTTTTCTTATATTTCTTCAAGAGAGGAATACCAATTCTAGAAAGCAAAACTTTAAGTAATTTCTGAAAATTTCTTTGGAAAAACTAACATCTATTAGCACAGCTCCAAGTAAAGATTTTTAAGCAAGCACCAAAAGTAAAAGATATTCTAGAGAATAGCTGAATTCTGCCTTTAATCCCAGCATGTTAAAAAAACCCAAGATTTTTTCCCTTTGATCTATAATAAAAAGCCATCAGGTACAGCAAGCAGTACATCTTCCATTGCTTTTTACTAGTGCCACTGGTTTTCAGCTCCCTGGAGATAATTAAGCCTTGAATATGAGGAATGTATCACAGTGATAAACAAGGGATGCATCACATGGCATACTTCCAAAATATACTAGCAAATAACACTTAACTCCCTTTTTCTGGTGATACTGTGAGTGAGATTTCTAACACAGTTGATAATTCGGTGTGCAAAGTTAACATCAAGTTTCTCATGTTGTAGAACTCGAAGGAAGTTGGTTTCTAAAATACACATCTAATAAGATAATGGTGCAGCAGCCAGCCTGCCTGCCTGCCCCACGGCACTGACAGCTCAGCAGTCAGCTCTTTGTTGGGCTGGAGACTTTCTTTCACTAGTGTCAAAACATGGGCACTTTTAACATGCATTTTTTTCTGTATCAGAAACCTAACACCAGCCTTCATCACCAGTTGCAGGCAAAAAATTGAAGTTCTGATTGAACATGAGATTGTTGTCATGCTTCACATTCCTCTGAAGTTTCATATATTTTTCCTATATTTAAGAAGTTACCTAAAACCAGTCAAGCTCCTAAGCAGAGGGATCAGAAGTGGTAATTCCCAACTCCTAACTGCAGGGACCAGCTAAAAAGTCTCACAAAATCAGGTTCTTTCAAGCATTTTCTCCTTCCTCCTGGCTCTCTCACTCTCGAGTGTGTCATCTTCAGTAAGATGGGAAAATCCTCCAACTCCTCTCCTTTTGACAATTCTGTGACCTGGTGGTAGGACACAGCACTTAGAAGTGGTGACTGCAGGTGGGCTCCCCAGCCTGCAGAGAGATGGGAACACAGGTCACCCATTTTCAGTGGAAGCACTGGAACTGACAAGCAAAGGGAGGCTATGGTACTACCTCTTTAACCAATATACAGCAGGACTACAGGTCAGGCACAGTTGTTTTACCTACGTATCCTCAGAAGAGGATCCCATGTTGCAGAAATGCCCAGCACCCACCAGCCAGGCAGTAGCACCACATCAAAAGTAGGCAGGAGATGAGCAGCAATACTGTCCATGGGCTAATCCTGCAAGATTCACCACTCCTTTGGAGATCTCTGGTTCTCTCTACTGACTCTACATTTCAGGTACCATGAATCAGGTGGCAAATTTTTCAGCTCTACGTGGGATTCAAACACAGAGTTTCTTTGAAGCTGAAACCAGCACTTTTACGATTGAATACACTTGTATATCAATTTCTGGCAGAATTTTAAAGCATGCCATTCTGGAAGTAAATTAATGGAAGAAAAATGAGTCAAGGGAAAGATTCAGTTTCCTTTTACATGCATGACTCATTTTAATTATCATCCTGCAGGCAAATCAGTTAATTGCTAGAAAGAACTGATTATTTACTCCTTTTCTCATTAGGTAAAAGCCATTGCACACTCAGACTGAAAAATCACAACATGAACTAAAATCAGATCTTGCTTTATATTTCTAGCATTTTTACTTAATTTTGTATTTTTACCCTATTTTCAAACTATATTTTTCGGAAAACAGTGGTAAGTCTACAAGGCATATTTCTCTCTTTTTAATATCTGAAATTGTTTACATCAGCTAATAAAGCACTATAGTATCTATTTTTTAAACTAAGTATCCAGATGTGTCTTTAGAAGTTTATGTTTAAATCAGTGAATTAAGAACATTTTATTTCACAGCATAACTCAGTACACGGGATTTTCTTCAAAGACCTTATCAGATCAAGGCTTGTTTTTGTTTTACTATACTATAAGGGATCTCAAACTAAATTGATTTTTCAGGGAAGGGAAAAAGGGACAAAAATTCTAATTGCTTTTTTGGGTTGCATGATGTTTCAGGGGTTTTTTTGTGGAACAGCAGAAGTCACGCTAGAAAGAGAACACAAAAATCAAATTGAGCCCTGGTGACATGGCAAGTGTTCAGCTAATGAAATCATGCAAAACTAGCAACTATAATTAACATAAAATGGAATGACAATGACAAAAGCTCAAAAAAAGTTATCTTTCATTCTGTCTGAAGGAGCTGTGTATTGCAGCTGGGAAGGTATCTTTTTTTCTCTAAAGAAATCAAAAACATATGTTGGTATTTCAGCCAGGAAATAGGATATGGTAGGTATAAATAATGCAGTCCTCTAGCTGTAGAATAATATATCTAGAGAAATTATTTGGATTTACAAACATTCTCACTTATGCTGAGAATCTTCAAGATTGCATTATTTCAAGAATGTATTATTTCTTCAAGGAGATGCCTCCAAAAAATCATTCCAACTTGTGAGTCCGCAGAAATCCTAGGCCACTTGTTGTTGGCAAGGTAAGCACTAGTAGGGTCCATCTGACCAGCTAAATGTGGCAATAACTGCATTGATGTGGAGGTTACTGCACTGCAGGAGGGAGTATCCCACTGGTTAACAAGGGTGGAAAGTAAAACCAGGTAGAAAGCACAGGTGACTCTGGCTGACAATACAACAGCAGTGTTGTATTTCAACCAATTTCAACAACTTTTTATTTCTTTTTTTTTTTTAATCAGGACCTTTTACACTTCAAAGTGCAACCCCTCAAGGGACAGTGTCCACAAGTACCGTATGGTATACAGATTAGCCAAAATCAGACACATGAAAGCCATTGGTTTCTGGCCTCTATGCAAATACACACAGCTAATGTTCTGACCAACAAGTGAAATGGCTCCTCCACCTGGGTCAGAGCAACCCTGGTATCAACACAGACTCAGGGATGAACAGATCGAGAGCAGCCCTACCAAGAAGGACTTGGGGGTGTCAGTGGATGAAACTGGGACGTGATCAGGCAATGTGCATTTGCAGTCCAGAATGCCAACCATTTGGCTGCATCCAAAGCAGTGTGGGCAGCAGGGCCAGGGAGGGGATTCTGTCCCTCTGCTCTGCTCTGCTGAGACCGCACCTGCAGTGCTGCATCCAGCTCTGGGCTCCCAGCACAGGAAGGACAGGGACCTGTTCAACAACTAAAGAGGTGGCCACAAAGATAATGAGACGGCCAAAGCACCTCTCCTGTGAGGACAGGTGAGAGATTAGGATTTTTCACCCAAGAGATGAGAAGGCTCCACGGATACTTTATGGCACCTTTCAGTATCTAAAGGGGGCCTACAAGAAAGCTGGAGAGGGACTTTTACAAAGGCATGTAGTGACAGGAAAAAGGGCAATGCCTTTAAACTAAAAATAAGGGCAAATTCAGGTTAAATATATGGAGGAAGGTTTTTACAATGGTGGTGGAACACTGGAGCAGGTTGCCCAGAAAGGTGATGGGTGTCCCATCCCTGGAAACATTTAATATCAGGTTGGATGAGCCGCTGAGCAACCTGATCTTGTTGAAGATATCCCTGTCCATTGTAGGGGTGTTGGACTAGACGACCTATAAAGTAACTTCCAACTCAAAGTATTCTATGATTCTATGAAACAGATTCACACCTCATGGAACTAGAAAGGCAGAACTGTTACGTAACTGAAGCCCTATGACTTCCCTGAAATAATTCAGTGTTGCACTATAGTTTATTTTTCGGAGAAGGAGGGAGGTGGGGTGGGGAGCTGTAATCTTGATTCTAGCATTGACCTTAACTTTCTTACTGACACCCTATCTCAGTCCACTACAGATTTTTCTAGCTCTTCTCTGGTCACAGTCAACATCATCTTTGTTACATAGACATTAGCAGGTTATTCCAGTAGGAGTTGTACCATTGCCAAATACATGAGATAAATTCTACTCATAGGCAGAACATCTCACTTTTATACTCGGGAATTGTGACAGGTCTTTCCTCTTATCCTGCTATGTTGACAACTTATGTTGAGCTGTGTATCTGCTGTCACCCTCTATTCAGAGTTGCCACATTTCTACATGACATGCCCATGGAGTTGTACTTCTCATCGGGACGACTTTGATTTCAGAATTTCCAACCTGCCCACATCACCATCTCGTTTTGTTGTCATTCCACTACTTGCTGTATGTCATTGGCAGGGAAAGCATTGACTTTTTCCATCACTGGTGATTTTTAAATGCTCTTTATATGCTAAAGGTTAAAGAAGAATTAATCCAGAAATACGTAATGCCTCCACTGCCCTGAAAGTCAGGCTGCCTGACCACAGGGGTCCTTCAGGGCCTTGGAAGCTCTGGTTTTGTGACTCTCCAGAGGCTTACATGGGTAATGTGATTTTTGTCACCAATAAAATGATCAGTGAAGATCAGCAGCTTATCTGCAAATCCAGCTAAACAACAACAACTCCATATTAACAGTTACCTTAGGCACCTGTCAGTTAGCCAGGTCAAAGCTGACACTTGGATTTTGCTTTGGTTTCCTTTGTGAACAAAAATGGTTGTTGGAAGGTTAAGTACTTCACCCAAGCCTATTACACATCTTTACCTATCAACTGAACTTGTCACTTCACATTAAAAAAACCTAGAAAATTTCATCAGATAAATTTTCCACAAACCAGTAACAGTTACCATTAGTTTTATACACTTATTCTACTGCCTGTTAACTCAATCCCATCAGACAGCCCAATGTCATATACCAAGTCTGGCTTTGCCAGCATTTCTATCCAGTCCACTTAGCACCTTTTCCCTGAAGGAAGAAGAGTGTGGTTTCCAAGGAAGTACCCACTACTTGAGGAGTGAAATATTGCTGCCTACCACAGCTCGATGCAGAAGGTCAGGGCTGAAACTACCGATGATGGGACCCAGTGACCATTCCTAGTGTATCACTGTCTGCTACCGTCAATCTGCTCTTACCTTCTCAGGCAGCAACAGCACTCTGACTGTTCAGGGCTGACAGCACAGTCCACTCACACATCTGTACATTCAACTGTCTTCCTAACCAGCGGTCCATAACAAAACACAGATGGAGCCCATAAGTCCATTGTACAACATTAAGTCATCACATGTAATCTAATAAACTAGAGACAGAACACTTATGTCATATTCTAGTCTCTGAAACTTCTCCAGAAAAAAAAAAAAAATTGGTGAGAAAGGTGATGAGGATGAGGATGTAAATAGCATTAACAGAACAGAAAACTTACTGCTCAGCTTTTCCAAATTTTCTGAATGCACTTTCTTTGGTCTTGGTGATTTTAATGGATTCTGTTTACGGCTGTAGTTACTGGACAGGAGGCTGTTTTGTTACAGATTTTTGGCAACAGTTACAGTGTCTCTTCTAAATACTGAACAACACTAATTATAAATTTCTTGTTGGTTTTGCTCTCCCATTTACAGTTATGCCATTTGTATTAATGCACAAACTGTAATACGCAGTTCAATTTGCTTCTTATAGAAAACACTCCACAGCCCTGAGCACAGTGATCAGGACAATCAAACTCAAGGGGCAGAGTCGTGACTTCTTCTAAAGAAGATTTGCAGCTGACTCTTCAGTATCCAAAGACTGAAGTCACCTGTGAGGTGAAATAGGTGGGGAATAACTTCTGAGAACACTGCTCATTATCCTCCCCTAATAAATTAAACCACAAATGATTAATACAAAAAATAAACTACTATTTTTGTAATTTCAAATTTAATACAGATATACTGTGTATCCTAGAAATGAACTGACATCTGAAGTTTAATAGGTGGCACTGGGAAGCATTCCGAGCTGTGTCATGGTGAGCAAAGATACTCTGCAAAGCTCCTAAATTTAAAAATCTACCGTACAGCTGCATTCAACAGCTGAAGGCCAGACTTTGGGACCCACAAGCCCTCTGGAAACTCTATGCTCTCAAATAGTTTACAAAAAAATACCTGGATGTTCTTCAAAATTTTAAGACAGTTGAAAATGGGCATGCAGCAGTTACTGTTGGAAAAGTGGCTTTAACTGTGACTACATCAGCTACACTGGACTGGGGTTTTTAATTAAATTTTGAGCTTGCAATTTCCATTTCTGCACAGGCAGAACTAATTTCTTCTCATCTGTGCGATCCTAAGCATATATATCATGAAAACCGTACATTTCAATTCACCTCCTTTTATCCTTGATAATACCTCTAAACTTAAGTCAGGTCCCTATGGTACTGCAACACCATCACTGACAAATGGGTCATCTGTCTTTCAATACTTTTCAAAAAAGGGGGTTTTTTTCCATTTTACATCAACAGATTCACATAAAGTTGAAACATAAATATATATCTTTTATATATAAGGCTGTCTGCAGCTATTCCTAGTTATTACAATTTTCAGTATCAGTTCATGTTATAACTGATGCTGGTATTTTTCTAAAGTGTCAGTAAGCAGAGCGTTATACAGGAAAGGAAGATTACATCTCTTAAGTGTCAGTCAGCTTCTAAGACAACTTTAAAAAAACTCAAAACTCTCATCAGCAGGAACTCAACACTGCATTATGGCCTTAAAAAAAGATGCTACAGACAACGTTAAACAGTAATCCCTCTTGAAGAGATAGAGAAGCACATAGAATGCTCATAGTGTTATTTAACATACTGCAGTTTCTTTTCGTGTTTTAAAACCCAAAATGAAAACCATGTCCTGTCACCACAATAACTACAGTTCTCTTGAAAACATCTGAAAGTGTATCTCAGGCAGTTCATGGTGTATCTGTTATATAGGCTTACCATGCTTTAAGAAATGGAATTTGTGTCTTCAATGTTATATTAAATAAATAAATAAATACATTAGTTAAATAAATAGAACTAGGCTTCTGTAAGTGACTGAAAAATATGCCCTGTTCACTTGGTACCTCAAGACAACCTCCCTGTACTGGACACCCTCTCCAAAGCTGCTGACATGCAGACTCAGAACATTCTTCTTCTACCTAAGTCAGACCAACCATAAAAAAACCCCAAACAAATAAACAAACAAATGAAAAACCCCCAAACAACAACAACAAAAAAACCCAACCCAAAACAAACAACAAAAAAACCCTCAACCAAACCCCCAAAAAAGCTGAAACAAAAAACCCCGAACAACCCCCCCCAAAACAAACAAAAAACCAAAACATAAAAAGCTCCAAACATAACAAAACAAAAACCAAACAGCATCAGATCTCTTAAGTAAATATCTCTCTCCTTTCACTATTATCTACACCCCTTTCCTTCTCAAAAAAACCCCCATAAGCTTTATTACTTGACTAAAAGAATAATAAATACAGGCTTTGAGGAACTGACAGGAGATTAAAAAAATTCACGGTACTAAAGTGAACATGCACTCTTTTGAAGCAGTTATCTTCATTTCAGCTGAAACAAGACAGATGCTCCATTTCACAGGCATATCTTCAATACAAAGATCAATACTTGAAATTTTATCAAGAAACTGACACCACTCAATTTTCTGCTATTCTGTTCCTATCAAAACAAAGGAAAGTCCAATTTCAAATCTAATTTTGCATCATCTGTTTATAAGAGATACTACTGGAGTCTGTTTTAGAATAAAACTAAGTGTTAGTTCACAGAATGTGCTTTAAACTTTCATGTTAAAAAAATCCATAGCTATAAATGAAGACCAACTGGTACCGTACATGTTTTCCTAATTGCAAAACAATATCTTTCAGATATGTTTCAGAATACTGAAGTTTCTTAGAAGCACTTTTTCTCAATAGCAGCCATGCCACAATATGGACAAATTGAGGATTTGGTTGCTTCCTTAAAAGTCAACCCACTCAAACCATTCATGCAATTAAAAAGCCTAATAGTTCAACAATGCAATGAATAAAGTAACAGTAAAAAGAGATGAGCTAACTTTGCTTTTACAAACTTTTAACTGTGTTCATTTTTTGGGCAACATTCATCTTTCTAAAGTATCAACTGTAAATGCACAAAATATAAATGAAAACAGAGAGAATCACAGAAAGCTTCCTAAAATTATGATGTAAGCGAGTGCCTCATAACTTCAAAATTTGCATTTACCATGGATAATTAATTTAATAAACCACACTTCCTGGCAGCATGCCAACCCACCTCTTCAGGAAACACCAGGGGACTGTATGACTACAAATGTAGTTGGTCACTGAGTTATCTGAAAAGTACATTGTGAGCAGTACTCATTAATTCATAAGAAGAGATATAGTTACGAGGTTTTGCAAAAGGAATGCAAATAGCTCAGCTATTCCTCTTGTTCCAAAAACTTTGTGTTAACATTTCCCCATTTTTTAAAGCAGAGGTCACATTTGTTTCTTTTGTTTGATGGAGTTCATTGCCTATTGGTAACATTTAAAATTTCCAGTGAATTATTACATGAACTATCTCTTGACATTATTACACGTGAAAGTTTCCCAGACATGGAGAATGAAAGAGTTAACTATAAACCTACACATCTAAGTATTGCCATGTAGATTCTGCATATTAAAATCAAAATGCAGCAAATATTTCCATTAACATTTTGAACACAAGTTCAAGAACGAATGAACTTCAGCACTAATGAAGCTGAAATTCATCTAAAACAAAAACCCTCAAATGGTTCTCAGACAGTGGAAACACGGAACAGACAGTCTGCTCAGTCTATGTCAATGCAAGACTGCTCATTACAGAATTGCTTTCTGAACAAAGCATCCTATTTAATTTTATTGTATCTGACTCATGCAATTTCTGGTATTTGATAGGAAACAGTTCCAGAGAAAATTATTTCAATGAAAAAAGTAACACTGACACACAGCCTATATTTTCTTCATTTCATTATCACCTTGCTTCTTTGGTGAAATTTCACCACTGTTCAAAAAGGCCATTACGAGTAGTTTGTTTTCCTCATAAATCATCCCACCAACCCTTTGATCCTTTTGACACCTTTTTAATTCCTGTGAGTCCATCAACAACTTTCCATAACAGGTACCTTGAAATGCTTGCAATTCAAACAAATGTAAATGTACTCCAGGACAAAGAAATGTTTATAAAACAGGAAAGAAACATTTTTTCTTTCCTCCCCTTTCTTCCTAGAATATTTTTGCATTAAATTGGAACTCATCTTTTTTCATTACTACCCCAAACTCAGATCTTATGTATTTTCCTAGTTCTTTAACAGTTTTTAGGTTTCTCAGACCCATTTTCTTTTTTAGTTTAAACTGCACAAATGCGTAGTATTAAATAATGTATTTCAAGATAAAACTCAGTAGATTTCCTCCTCTTACTTAATTTTGGAGGCTTGATGTTGAATGAGGGATGATACTACGATGCCTCAATCTGATGATATTTTTTCCATAGATTTCTGAATATATGTTCTGAAAAATCATATACTAGTTGTTCTGCATGCCAATTATGGTCAAACACTACTTTTTTCACATGTTCAATCAAGCAAAATTAAAACTGGAGTTTTTTGTGAGATTCAAAGTACATCTCAAAAGTTACCAATGTAACAAACAATCACAATATAAATATTAAATATCATAAAAACTGCGACACACAAACACTTGCTTTTATATTTTCCAGACAGTATATGTGTTTGAAAATTTAAATATTCACATATTTAAACAGCTATCTATCTTGTGCTGGAATAAACCAATGCATAGGTGGTGAATCTTCCAGCTGACATGTGCAAAAACATTAGTACACAGAAAAATAAGTGACAGGGAGCCAAAATATCTCCCCTCTGCACGCAGAAAATCATTTAAGCATATGAAAACACATAGTCATTAGGGAAACTAGTTTATCTTCTGTTTCTGAAAGGATATAATAAATAACAGACACAACTACAGTGTGGGCCATGTCCAGGAAATCTGTGAGGTCTCTTGGACCACACACTCCCTCCAGAAAGTCACACATATTAATGATGAAGCAACTCACCCACCCAGGGCAATGCTCAGATCACTTACATATGGCTGGAAAAGCAGGGAGAGGCATTCACCAAATGGTTACCAGCACCAAGAACTACTATCAGTGCCAGACTCAACGCCAGCTATCCCAGTGGTATTTGAGGATAAAGGAACAGCTACAGGCCCCTTCACAGGCTTGAACTCCCCAATAATCCAATGCAACAGGAGAAATAAAACGATTTTTAGACCAAGTCTTCTGTTGACTGCTTCATTTACTTTTTAAAACTTCAAGATGCAAAATCCCTCAGAACTGCCAAGCTCTCTGAGCCACAGTCAGCAACCACAAAAGTGGATATAGATCACACTGTGCTAGGAATGCAAGCTACAATGCTGTGCAACAATGCAGAGGAAACCTACATGCAAAGGAAAAGGAAAACCAACTACTTCCTGATTCTGGATATGAACGAATATGAAATTTTTCATTCAACTGCTGCTTCTCCTCCAACTAGCTGACAGGTTAGGCATGCCTGCCCTTTCTGAAAAACAAATGTACCCTATCTTCAAAACAAGATAGATCACATAGGAGCCATTCAAAAACACAGCTCTCAGCAGATACATAATCCAGGGGGATGGACCAACTACTGAATAATTTATTCCACTGTGAGGGCATGTGAACTTCAAAGAAAAAAGGGGGAAAAAACCCAGAAAAAAAAAAAAAAATCAAGCTTCTGCAGCATAGGTTTATGCTGACTAGAGCCATATATAGTAGTTTCCCGCTTTAAATCTTTATCTCAGTCAAATGAAAACACACACACACACAAACAAAAACAACTAAAATAAAGTATGCATTTAAAAACTAAGATTCAAAGCCTAAAATCAACCTCTACTCACTAAGGACAATGCTGAGCAGCAACTTTCATTCCTCTCTTGGTTCACAAAGACTTTTACTACATTACTAAACCATTAATAGAGGAACAGTACACACATGTTAAAACAACAGAAACATACAAGTCGAACTAGTTAAATTCAGAGCTACAAGGGCATATAACTCATCCAGGATCAAATAATTAATTTAGAGTTAGATACAAAACCAGAACAGTAGTGTACAGCAAATAGACTTTATCTAAAGTTGCCATTTGTGAGCAGCAGACAGAAGAGGTTGGTGGATGTATTTACTGTTCTTCAAGCTGGACACCAGCTTCACTGCAAGACCAGCACACAGACTACTTCTATCATCAGGTAATGAGATAACCACAAATTAAGCACTGTTTGCTTCTCTCAAGCAAAATAAAGGTGCCTGTGGCTATCCAAAGACAACAGAATTGCTTCCTGAGCAGGGAAGCTCACAAAGAGTGAGGCAAGAGTTCTGCAGGTTTTACCAGGAGGAGCCCAGATTTTGGAGTTTGTCTGTTGAGCCCTAACATCCACGCTTGCACTGGCACTTGGACCTTCTGCCTTCTCCTCTCTTTACGACTACAGTGCCCCACACACAGGACTCTTCTAGACATCTCTATATATTAAGCCAGTGCTTATTTGTTCCTATTGCAATGCTTTTTTTGTTATTCTTACAAATTACAGTTCCTTTAGAAAAAACAAATGTTTGACCATACCTGCTTCCTTTCCAAATAAGAAGACACATAGTGATGTTCTGAGCTTCTGAGGCTAAACACAAAACCGCAGGAAACAAAGTTTAAAAACAAACCTCTGCTTTCTAAAAAAGAAACTTCACAGTTCTGAGAATTTGTCTGAGGAAGGACACATAACGGTCTAAGTCAGCCCACAAGAAGTAAGTCGCAGATAATTTTGTTTGCCCCCCGACTGCAAACCACTTCACCATACACTGGGACTGTAACTGCTCATTCCTCAGTTATCAGACCAACATCTTCCTCATGTGAGCCATAACATCTGAATACCTTTGGAGACAATGTACAGTACATTACACATTTGCAAAGATGGCTGTACATATATTGCTCTCTTCAGCTGATAAATGATGCCTCAGGTCAGACAGACACAAGTCTGATGTACTGGATTTTAATTAACCAGCACTTCTAAATAGCATTTCACATTATTAGAAACAGAAGAACACAACAGAGTAACGATAGCACTGATATTGATCAGTCTTTGCCTTTGTTCAGTCCTTCCAGTAAAGGAAGGTACATTGGAAAGAGAGATACTTGTTTTCCAAATTATTTGGTTTGTTTGAATCAAATCCAAACTCTTCATCCTCCCTGGAAAAAAAAATTACTCAGTGACTATCTGAGGTAAATGAACAATCAATCAATTGTGATAGATACCTAGATACAATGCCTTTTTTTTTTTTTTTTTTTTTTTTCAGTAGAACTCGATAGCAAAAGGCTAAATGGAGAAAAAACATAAAAAATGGTTTTTTTGTTTACTGTTTCCACAGATCACATCTAAAGTACGAGCCTCTCAGATACATTCCCTGAATCTCTGGCAAAGAACTTTGCACTATTCTTCAGCTAAAAGACAGTTAGATATCTAAAGGGTAGCTTCATGTTACCAGGCACACTTGTAAGTATAAGCAGTTAAACACAGTTGAATCTTCCTCTGTCCATACAGGAGAGGTGTTTCAGTCCAACAGAAGAGTGGGAAAACTTTACTGCCTAAACAAAACAGTTTCCTTTATCAATTCCAAAATACCCAGCTGTGACGCTGTTGGCTGTGACTAACTGAATTTGGCACAGCTTTAATAATCCTTCCGAGAAGAGGATTCTATTTGCTATATGCAAATACATTATCAGTTCAAATATTTTCAGGTATCAAATGATGATATTTGAACAAAGGCATCCTTCTAGGGTTTCCTACAGTCTATTCTTAAGGTAGTCAGAAAACAACTTTGCTGTAGTAACATCAATTAATGTTCACTCAGTGTGTACAGATCAAAGTAGTTACTATATACAAACATCCCAACAATAACAAAACAGCACTCACAGTTATTTACAACAAACTTCAAGAGTCCCACCTACACATACGGGAATGTTGCCTTTCCTTCTCCACCTCCAAAGCCACACACTTCAAATAAAGCCCACTCTGGTATGTGAAGCAAAGTGTATGGAGTTTTAAGTATGATCAATTTACCCCAACAGCAGGTGTAGTTACAGACTACAGAGGCTCAGGAAGGAACTTCCGAATACCTGCACAATCCTTGCCTCTTCAACCTAGACTTCATTGCAGCAGCACAGGATAAATCTGGGAACTCAACCACCGGTAACACAGAACAGCCTAATACCTGGCATAAAACACCCTCAATGCCACTATAATCACTGCACAGGCTTTCCACTTCCTGGAAAAATTGCTTTCCCTCATGCCCCAAACCACTGAGAAGAGGAACATAAAATTGTTTATTTGGTATTACAACAATAGAGGAAACATTTATGGGGTAAAACATGAAGCAGCCTACAAACAGAGTCTGGAGGGAAAAGAACTCTTAATTTAACCCCCATACTTACTTTGGAAAACCCAGCCAAAATGTGTTAAACATATTAATACATGACAGAGAAGTAAAGAAGGCATGTGCAACACATGGTTGTGTCTTCATTGATGCCAGATTACCATTTGGTACATTACCATTTCGTATGGTCACCATGCAATACAAATTTATGCCCAAGGAAGTGCAGGCACAAACACATTTCCGTCAAGTTTGCCTGAGTGCAGTATGCTGCATTAATGCCAACTTCACTGAATCAGCTGAAAAAGTACAAACAATATCTGTTTGGGTATTGTCAGAGCCACAGAGAGATGAACAATATCTGACAGAGCAGAAAACCTACTAGTATAAGGTTAACATTAAAACTAGGAATGAAAAGTTATGTTTACATGAGACATTTGCATCATGTGATTATGGGTTTTGATGAGCTCACAAGTGCCCCAAAGATGTACCATTGAATCAACAATCCAAATCAGGCCAGTAAATCAGTGTTTGTAGGGAAAAGAGTAACACAGTATCCTCCTCCCTCTATACTCCTCTGTCCTCATCAGAGACCTAAACTATTTCAGTCTTTTCTCTAACTTTGCAGGGAATCTCATGTACCATGCGTTCATGCAAGCAGTTAAAATGTATCTACAATAGAAGGGAGATGGGCAAAAAACCAAAAAACTTTCATATTAAATACATTTTCACACACACGTAGGAGAAAATAAATCAGAAAAGCCAAGTTAGGATTACAGACATAGCTGCTTAGATTGCCTAAATGAGACAATGTGTATTATCTCATCTGGCAGTTTAGCATGACTGAAATGAAACATAATTTGCAGTTGACGCCAACTGGCAGGACACAAATGTTCATGGTAATCTTTGTGTTTTATTAAGAAAGTACTTCTGTCTTAAATTATACGGAAAATGGATTGGAGGCTTTTGGTCTAAAAAGTACAAGGGTTGCAGATGCTACCCTGAGCTGTTAACTCATAGAAAAATGGGCCTTGAGTTTTTACAATTTAAAAGGACAAATCTAAAATTATGCCAGGTCAAATCTTCTATCCAGTACCTCTGTCTCCAAGAGCAGCCGAAAGCAGATGTCTGGGGAAGAGCATAAGAACAGTGTAATCGTTTAGTCATACTTTCCCCAAATACCCTTGTCTCCAATAATTTGCAGCTCAGGGACTTTCAAAACCAGAGGTCATGATTATGTATTTAATAATCCCTTACAGACTTTTTTCCCCATTAATTTTGTCCAGTTTCACTTCGAATTGGTATAAATTTTCAGTATCCACAACATTTTGTGGAGTTACACAACTTAATATATGTGCATGACAAAACTACTCTTTTTGCTATTCTAAACCCAACACCTGCTAGTTTCATTTTCATGCTCATTAGTACTTGTACTGGGAGAAAAACTGGGAGAAAAATGAACAACTTATCCCTAAGCCCCTCGCCATGCCATTCATGTTTTTATAGAAGTATCATCGCATCTCAGTTGTCTCTTCTCCTCACCAATTTAACCGTTGAGAGAGAGTCACGGCGCTGAAAAGAAGATCCTGATCATGTCAATAACTATGAGGAGGATCCCATTCTGTTTTATTCTACATCATTAAAGCCTCAAGACAAATATATTATTAACTGGACAAATAAAACAGATGTGAAGTAATGAAAGGTAACCCAAAGAAAAGCAACAAAAATAACTTGATGTACAAAATCCAGCACCTGTGAGGTGAAAAACAGCAGGCTACAGTAGTTAATAAAACCCAATATACAAAAAATAATTACTTGCTTTGTCCTAGACAGATGTAGGATGAGCAACTGCGGTATTAAATTAGTACAGGAAAGGTGTGAATTGGATAACACATAGAGAAAATTTTCATATTACAGGGTTGACTGCGCTGGAAAAAAGAAGTTACTACCTGCTCACAAATAAACTATTTACTGAGACCCTTCCCTTGCCCATCTCCAAGGAGCCTGTGGAAAGAATGAGGGATCACCAGCCAAGAGCTGGAGACCTTTTGCTGAAAATGTGGACTTCTATTCTCTGGCCTTGCCTGGACATTCTTTAAATGTGGTTGGGAAGCAGAGGCATGCTGTCCAGAGTACGGTGCACACGAGTATGTGAGACAGGCCCGATGAATCCTTAAAGCAACAGATTGTTTATCTACTGTGCAGTGCATGCAATGAGCAACAGAAAAATAAGGTAAACTGTTGATACAGGTTGGTCAAGCACCAAAAAATTAGAGTATTCCTAAAGCTCTGTTTTAGACTAGACTTTCACTCTTTCACATTAACATATATCATTCTTGCACTAACCAAGCTCAAGAAAGGCTGGATATTTCTGTACCTCAAATTCGGCTGCGATAAAAGGCAAGTTTTAATTCAAGTTGTCAGGGCTGTCATAGAATGTGGTCTGGGCCACTTAGATGTAAAGATTGGTTGAAGGTAATTGCACTGATTTTACGCAGTCATGATCACGACTAATGATCGAATAAACATGCACGCACAACACAAACCTCATGCACATTTCTGCAAATTGGATACCTCTGCTAAATGATCTACCATCTCAGCACTGCAATCAGCTGGGCACTCTGTGGAATATCTTACACGCCAGCTGTCATGTAGTATGTCTATTAGCTTAAAAAGCCCCTAAAACAGAGAAAAAGTAGACCTTTGTTAACTCCTGAAAGGTAAACCATACCAGAGAAAAACTAGCCTGAGAAAAACCAATGCAGAAAGAGAGACAGAGTGAAGAGATGTAAGAACGCATGAAACTTTTTTTATTTGTCCAAATTATTATGCCAAATATGCCAAATTTGTCCCATCACTTCTGTTGAACTTCAAACATTTTTCTAAGAGCACAGAAGCATATCCACAAATATGACTGAATATAAAATTAAAATATATGCTACTATTTCCAACATGCAAAATAAAATAATACATATTTAATCATATTTAATCTAGAACTTACATTTAAAATTTTCTTGTAAACTTTAAATTACTCACACCTGCTTATGCAGAATGACATTCAGATTTTATCAAGTGGCTATTCTGAAACAGAGTTACAATTGCCAAAATTGCCATGATGACCATCTATAACTACTGCCTTATTTTCTGAAATAAGTTTCATAGAAGGCTGCAAGAACTAGAGTATTTGCACAAGATTTTCTCCAATACTGATATTTCAAGCATAATTCAGTATGTATTATTCATCAGCACTAAACAGTTGTGCAGAAAGATGCTGCCATTCTTTGCACACGAAGAACTCGCTCAAGACATTCTGTACAAATATTGCTTTAGCTGTCATTACCATCACTCACTCTCCCTCATGGGGATAGGGGAGAGAATCAGAAAAGTAAAAATGATAAAATCCATGGGTTAGATACAGATGCGTTAATAGGTAAAGCAAAACCATGCACACAAGCAAAGGAAAACTAGGAATTCAATTGATGCTTCACATGGGCAGGCCAGAGTCCATTCATTGCCAGTAGTGCAGGGCTCCATCACAGGTAAACAGTGACTTGGGAAGACAAACACCATCACTGCAATCCCCTTCTTCTTCTTCCCCCCGCTTTACTGCTGAGCACAATGCTGCTTGGTGTGGAATATCCCTGTAGTCATTTGTAGTCAGCTAACCGGACTGTGCCTCCTTCCAACTTCTTGTTTACCCCAGTCTACTTGCTATCAAAGCATGAGAAGCTGAAAAGTCCTTGACTTGGTGTGACTACAGCTCAGTAGCAATGAAAACATCAGTGTGTTATCAACATTAGTCTCATACTAAACACAAAACATAGCACTATACTAGTACTATGAAGGAAAATAACTGAGCTTAAACTAGAAAATCAGTAAACTCCTAATATCAGACAGAATATATTTTTTATCTGCAGCACGTTCTCTTCTACAGGTACTTTAACTGCTGGAACAGTAATTATTTTTACAGCACTGTATAAATATATGAGACTTATTAAACATTTAATTTAAAAAAACAGCCCTTCATATGAAAATATTTTTGGTACAGCCTTCCCTCCACAATCTCACTATTTGCAGATGATGTAAGAAGGAATACGCACATGCTTAGAGACAAAACAAGAGAACATAGCCATTAAAGTCAAATGTATCTACCAATATATAGTACTGGTGCATTATCACCACCACACACTTAAGTGATGAGGTCAGGTTTTGACAAATGAAAGTTCAATGAAAAGTTTGAAAAACCTGTTTACAGTGATCCCAGATACATGCCTTGCAAGCTGCAATTCACTGACCTATGTAAACTGATTCAGCTTTCAGATAATCTCCCAGTGAATACTATTGCAAAATCTATAAACACAGATGGCACCAATAGGCACCCTATCTGCAATCTCAGCAGAAGATCAAATAAATACAGAGACAGAGTTTATCTTCCCACATCACAGGTGATTCTTTCCAAACAGGTTTAAGGGATTATGCCTGAAAGCTGAACCAAGAAAGTTCTGTCACTTCTACCCAAAGTCTCAACCCAGAGAAGTCACGCTGATCAAATGAAGCTGATTTAAAAACTGTATGGCTCTTAATAAGGTAATGCAACATTCAGTTCAGACCAGGCTCTGGTTATAATTGCTACAGTTACCATATTGACCATTTCCATCAGCAGTAAACTCACAGGACTTTCTCCTATAGCACTGTTACAGAAAAATCTACTTGGGATCAAAACGATTGTGCAAAATCAAAAGGCTGACAATCTACAGTCAAACTTTAAGGTAAGTATCAGTTGTACTATTAAAGTATAGTATATTATTTTATCCACAAAACTTACTGCTATTAATCTGGAACAGAATGACAGCATTTATACTTATTGCTGAATTGTCAGAAATTATGTACAAGAAGGTATGCAATGTCAGGTGTCAGCAAGCATGAAGATCATTTAGTGAACTTTAAAGCTACTTCTGTGTAATTAAATCCAAGACATATTCACCATTAAGCTGTTAGATACCACGTAGAACACATCAATCCAAAAATACCTTGCCAGTCTTTAAGATGACAGTATTAAGACAAAGAAATATGAAATAGAGCAGTGACACCAATGACAAAGGAGACTGTACAGCTGCTTCAGCAATATTGCTTCACTGATTGTTTCTCAGCACCAGAAGGTGTTAAAAGCAAAAATGGGAAGATTTGAAAATCAGCTAAAATAAGCCTTCCTTGTGTCTGGGTTCTTTTACTATAGTACTCTCACTGGTTGCAACACAAAATGGTGCTTTCTCCAAGACATTTCTTCCTCTTTTTATAGTATTTCATTCTCATGGTTTATCATTTAGTTCCCGTATTTTCACTATGGGCTTCAGAGAAACCCTTAAAGAAACCCCAACCAACAATATCTAAACCAAAATACATAAGAAATGTTTTAGGGAACAAATTGCTGCAGCATTCCTCTCATGCAGCAATGTCTTAAATATTCTGGATTCTCCTTTGAAGAGCCCACATTTAACTTTATGATAGAGCCCTAAGCTGAAAAAGAGAGTATGATTATGAGAACCAGAAGAGAATGAAAACTGGAGAAATTAATCTTTAGCAACAGACCGTTCCTTTTTTTTTGTTTTGTTTTTTGATTGATTTTTTAATTACAACAGTGAATCAAAAACTGGAACCTATTGATTATGTGAACAGCACAACAGTCTCTAAATATCTTTTGCTGTGATTTATTTATGCTCAGTCATGGATACTGTAACTGTCCAGCTGCTATATATATTGCCATAGTTCAGAATTTCAGATACATTCCCCATCCACTCCCATAGATCGGATACATTTGCAGTCATCTGTTTGCCATTGTACCAAATTTATAATTTAATTACTTTTCCACTGTGAATTTAGTTTTCTTTGGAATTACCTTCCACAAAAATATCTTTCAGGAAAATACTTCTAGGAAAATTGATTACTCCCTGATTAACTGATGTTGAAATACTTATCCGTGGTTAATGTCTCACCTCTCAGCATTGTAAGGAGAAACAAAGGCAAATTAAAAAGAAATTAAGACCTCAGATCTGCATTATTTTTCAAAATGCATCACCTTCTGTCAGCAGGATAACATGAAAATATCACTTTCCTTACAAGACAGTAAAATAATAGAACTTGTTTAGACAGTTTTCACAGTATCTCACCACATCTCCTGAGCAATTTTAAAAGGCAAGGGATAACAGTACTATTTTTTTTAATCTGGGTTTTACAAATGACCTACATTCAGCTTTATTCTAATTCATCTGTATGTAGGACAGTGATTTTGGAAGAATACATCCTGTTAGTTCCACTTTCCCAGGGCAGATTTTAGGAATCACAACTCAGGAGAATCCTGTCAGTTTTCAAGAAAACTGGAAAGCCAGAAGGGAGAAATAATCTAAGCTAAAGCCTTTGCTATTATTTTAACAGACTTGTCAACTACAATCACATCAGCAATTGTCTTTGTATCAAAAAAGGGCTCTGAGAGCCAGTAACACCTTCCAGCCACTTGCCACCTCTACCCTTGTTCCCAAATGAGTTCAGAATTCTGAACTCATCCCAAAATAATTCCCAAAATTATTTATTCCATAGGCAGAAAGCAGAGAAATGGGAACTCTTGTTAGGGAAGGGAGGCACCAAAAACACAGAGGAAAGTGGCACAAGTGAAGACACAGAAAGTCCTTGTTCACAGGGAAGTAATGGGGACATAAAATGGCTTTTCTTATTGCCACCAGCAGTTCAGAAGCAGAGCACTGCTCTCCTCCCCACAGGCTGGATAGTGTGAAGGGTCAGCCAACAAGAGGAGCTGTGTGTGCTTCTGCCTGGGCATGAACACACGTGTGTGCGTAGGAGGTGAGGACAGTTAAGGACAGCGGAGCAGCCATCCTCACCCTCCCACTTCAGGCTTCAACAAACATCTCTGAGGAAAACAGCAGTTTCACCAGGGGCTATTCCTACATCGGGAAACTCTTTCCTTTTCTTCTCATAACAAGTTGGATTTAAGATGGTGAGGGTAAAATTCTTAGAAACTGGTTTTTTGCCTGTAGTGGATAACCAGAAATCTTACATTAGCTAGGAGCTGCCATCCTGTGTTACATGCGTGCCCTTGTCGTAACCACCACTTCTCTTTTACTGGGGGGCCCTCCAATGGGTACTGAATGTCTAACAAAGTAGAATCCTCTGGAAACATGAATTTTGATGAATAATAATTATGTTCTCCAAAACACTCAGGAAAATAATGAATCCACCTTTTCATGTAATTATTATCGAAACAGCAATGTCTACACCATATGCAAAATAAAACAGAGTTTCTTCCCTGGTTGCCAACTACACAGTCACCTGCAGCTCAGTCAGGTTCTGCTGACTCAATAACATGTAGCAGTTAATAAGTCATTGTCCTACTGTATTACAGAACACCACAAGCAATTTTCACAGTTACAGGCTAGAACATGAGAAAGGATCGTGGCAATTATTGGCTTCCTTTCGGTCTTTGCCAGAAGTACTTCTGATCCTAACTTACCAGCCCAGCACAATCATGAGTGTCTTAGAAGATGGAAGGAAATATGGAAATATGCTTTGATTAAATAAGTAATAAAAGTAACTGTAACATTCTTACACAGCAATGCTGCATCCATTCCCAGAGACCTACAGTCGCAAAACAAAATGACACACTACTACTACTACCCGCCTGACATGTGGGTACATCATCACGCAAACATTTCCCAGAATGCTTAATAAAAACAGATGATTAACTAAGAAAAGAGATAAAGTGGGCAATTTCCTACATACTGATTAAACCCTCTCCATGACTCAGAGGGAGAAATCCTGTGAAGAAAGCAGCAATGTGATTAAAGCTGGAGTGGCTGCAACTAGCATATGCAATGAAAAACTGAGCAAAGGTCCCACGAAACTGTGTCTGAGATAAAACCCTCTCATTAACTACTGCCTTAACAGTCTGCCTACGCCCTGACCTAACAATGCATGAACATGGATAAAATACTGAAGGTCCCAGAGATTAATTTGGATTTTATTTCTGTAGTATGTTTTATTCAGAAAAATAAAATGGAATGTCACTGACATTTCTTAATTAGCTGCTCTTTGTGTACAGCATAAATTTAGGCCTCTGTGAGTTACAGGACCATCAGGTTTCGGTGACCAAAGCAAACCCATGAAAACAACAGGGCCCCTTGCAGGTATGAGTTTGAGCAGCCAGAACCCACTGCAGGACTGGGATCAAGCCGACATCTTCATTAAGGGATCTGTAATGGTACCTCAGAATATTTCCCTCAGAAAACCAAAACTTGTAATTAACATATATAATATTTTCTTCTGGATGAGGTCAGCTGAAGCTTTGTATTTGTGCTCATTCCTAGCACTACATCTCTCATTAGGATGCATACACTCGCAGCGTCTCGTCTGCTTAGTTCTGGCTTGGTGTAAACTTACTATGATGGTGCAACGCTGCTGCTCTGCCACCAGGTACTGGGAGCGTATGCACTTGTCTGGACACAGCTCTGCCAGCCCATGCTGTTTTACTTGATGCTGCTCTATCGCACCCACAACTTCTGAATTATGGGATCCAATCTCATTGGCATGTTACTGAGTGCCTTTGGAGTGACACCTAAACTACCAAAAATATGCACCAATGACCTGTGTCACCTACTTCTTGCCCTTCCCTGATGGGCCCAAAAAATCAAAATAGTCTCACAGACTGACAGACAAACAGACAGACAGACACACACACACACATACACACACACACAGACCCCTTGCTCAAAAACTGGTCCCAGAAACACGACGGGTATGAAGAACTTATCGGAGAAGTCCAGCCACCTAGGTGAACTTTGAACCCCGTCGCCCCGAGGCAGCCCGCGGAGAGCTGCGGAGAGCCGTGAAGCCCCCACCCTCCCGTCCTCCCGGGGAGAGCTGCAGGTGCCCCGGCCAGGAGCAGCCCGGCTCCCGTTACCCCCGCTCCCCGACCCGGGGCCACCGAAGCCGCCCGGGGCTCCCAGACCGGCGGTGCCCCGGCGGCCCCGCCCCGCTCCTTAAGGCGCGGAGGGAGCGCGGCCGCCCCGCGGCGCCGGACGTGTGCGCGGAACGCGGCCAGGGCGCCGCCGACCCCTGCCTGCCGCTCCGAGAGAACCGCGTCCCGCCGGGAGCGGCTGCTCGGCAGGACCGCGGGGCGGGAGGGAAGGGAGCGGGGAAGGAGGCAGCGAGGGAAGGAGGCAGCCCGGCGGCTGCGGACGCCCCGCCGGGTCAAGCGGTGGGGCCGCGCCGCGCTCCCCGCGGGGAAGGCGCTCGGGTGCCCTCCCGCTCCCCCGCTGCCCCGGCGGTCTCCAGGCGCCTCTCGCCGGCGCCACAGCCCCATCCCTGCCGCCAGCTCCGCGCCGTGCCCCGTCGCGCTGCCGCTGCTCCCCGGCCCGTCCCTCCGGCTGCGGCGCTGGCCCGGGGGGAGCAGCAGCCCGGCCGCCGCTCGGGCAATGAATGGAAGCGCAGCCAGCGGTCCCCGTCCTCCCTCCCGTCCTCCCAACCCGCACAACTTCGGCGGGGCCGCCGCCTCACCTCTGCCGGGCAGAGGCGGCTCCTCCGCGCTGGGACTCCGCTCTCACCGCCGCCTCGGGCCCGCGCCCCGCCGGGCTCGCCCTCCTCCGCTCCCGCCGCGACCATGCAGCGAGGGAGGTGGAATAGGATCCCGGCGAGGGCCGACCCGGCCGCCCCCAGCCGGAGGGAGGGAGCCGCGGCGAGGGGCGGGGAGGGACGGGACGCGGGCGCCCTGCCCTGCCCAGGACCGGCCCCCTCACACTGACGTCCCCCGCTCCCACACCGCCGGCCGCGGGGAAGCGCCCGGAGCGGGGCTGGGCGGGAGCCGGGCCAGGGCAGGGAGGCACCGCGGCCATGGGCGGACTGGTGTGCCCCGGTCACTGTCACAGCTGGGGAGAGCGGCTCTGGAAATAGCCCAGATAACCGCTGCCCCGCCGTCCCGGCGCTTGAATAACCAAGGGTTCTCCATCTGCCCCATCCGATAAACACGGCTGAGAACGGACTGCGCTGCACCGATGGCAGTGTCAGGCCCGGTGTTTCGTATTTGACTTCGCATCACGGTCTGCCCCACCGGACCTAGACATAGTGGATGCACTGAATGGAAAGTTGGAATGGTAAACAGCAACTCCTCCTGTCTCCAAAAATTCCTCTTGGTGTAGACCTTCAGAAATACACTTTACATTGCAAGAAAATGTCTAAAAAAGTCTACAATGCTTCTGTTTTTGGACTTTTCCCCCTCAGAACAAATAACTTCCCACCAATCCCCCTTTAAAATATTTAACACTCCCCCAGTTTCAAAGCAACACTATGATGACCCAGGCTTTTCCAGAAGTTTCTAATTTTTAAAGTATCTTAAGATGTATCTAATGCCAAGCACATAGGTGTCTACAAGCAGTGACACTCATTTAAAGCATCTGCAGGGCAAAATTAAGGTTTAGGTTTGGACATGTCCCTGCATGCCTCTGCTATCCCCCACTGTTGTACCCTTGTGTAATATGCTGATCGTGTAAGTGGATGACAGGTGTCTAACTTCATACAGTTCATCTCAACGTCAGCTTCACTTGCTGGATTGGAACTGGCTGTTGCAATACATAAAACCAACTGCTAAGTTGGTCAATAAAAGAAATCACTCCAGGTATCTCAGGGACATAAATGAAGTGCTACACCAGGGCAAAACTTGATTTGCTGCAGCTAAAGATGTCCTCCTGGGAAAAAATAAAGAGTTCTCTTTTCACTGCTATCAGGACAATATCTTTCACAAACACTGGATTTACTTGAAGCTATGGCTTTGGACTGAATTATCGTTTTACTGCCATGATACAGAGGAATCAGTGCAGGGTGATCCTGCTGACTGCTCAGGACTCCAAACTCTTCAACTGTGCAAGAGCACATTCCATCTGACTGGACCCAGTTGCTGGATCTGTGCTTTTTTAATTGGTGTCTGCTGCTCAGAAAACCAAAAGTCAGTAAAAGTTTTCCAAAGTACATAGGTTGAGGAAGAAAAAACAAATACAAAACTCCAAGAATTATGTTTCTATGGTAGGAACATTAAAAACATATGCAACTCTCTACACTTACTGAAAACAGAGCATATGCTTTCATGTCTGATTATTGTCCAAACTTGTATCTTTACATTACTTTTCCTCTTTCTGGACAAGTCATCAAATGAAACATTCTAAAAAAAGTTTTATTAGAGTCATTTTTGAATGTTCCTGTTAGTGAGTCTGAAAAATCATTTTCTACAAAATAAGGGTGTCTTTGTAAAGCTCTGAACTCTCTGTGACCTCTGAGAGCAGCTACTTTAACATACAATAGGAGACAACTCAATAGGTCTGTCCAAAAATAAACATCTCTTTATAGAATATTTTAACCCTAGAGATATCACACAAATAGTGCACTGACAACATTATTTGATAACACAAAATTAACATAGCAGTCTTATTAGCTATGAGGCCTTTTGTATTCCAGTTTTGGAGTGCAGTTTGAGCTAATATCCACAATACATGGATCTGCTACTTTTGGATCAGTTTTTTTCTGACATAGATACATGCTCCATGCTGTTTCAAAAAGATAGAACCATGATACTACATCAATAATGTGAAACCAAAAAGTATAAAGTCTGCATTGCAAATATACATGTAGCAAACATCAGTTTTCTCACTATCAAGTCTTAAAAAGATATATCTATTACCTCTTTAAAAGTTAAGGTGAAATGCTAATTGATTTAAGAAAGCTTGCCTAGAGTGAATGGAAATAATTATTAAAGCATTCCTACTATCTTCATTTATGAAGTCAGCTTTTAATTATAGACACCCACATGTCCAAATCACAGGTTAACTCACAGCAATTAACTGATTGGATAATAAAAAGTGATGTTGTGAAGGTTGCTGCAGTAGTGGATCCAGTGGCAGCAGCAGCCTTTTCTCCCTCCTCCATTAATTGTTTAAAAATTGTTTGCTATTTAAAGCTACACAGAAGAAACAATTACACAGTGCTGCTGTCAGTTAGTGGTAATGTGCAGGCTTACCCACTGGATAAAGTAATTACTAATGGGAATGATGACACCTGATAATAAGCAAATCATAACCCACGGAACACTATGATAAAGTTTTTAAGGAACTTTTTGCAGACTCACAGTACTGCATGTAATATAAAGGGCAACCATGGCTTAGAACATTTTAATTTGGGCTAACAGATAGTCTGTCCCCATTGGATCCTCTCTAGTCCGCAGCACACATTGTTACAGATACTTTTTGCCATACTAGCCTGAATGCAGAAACTCGTGTAGCAGGCTCGGTGCATCAGGTTGTGGGGCTGAACAAGTCTGCGACTTAAGAAAACAGCCATGAGCAAGCAGTTTTCACAAGGAGGTAGGAAGGAGCACACTGAAATCCCCTGACACAGTCTGAAGGCCAAGGATTGCGACCCAGGCACATCTAGGCATAGCATATAATTTTCTTAATTTGAACACTTCTTTATTTGGAATTGGTGTGAGTAACTTGGTATTTCCTTCTATTGAAGTAGTGGGGTTTTAATGCTAACTAATTACTATATTGGCTTTGATGTGCAGCTCTAAGCATTTTATTTTGCTTATCTTAAGTCCAACTGCACAAACAAATAACTCATCACCCGAACTTAGCACATACACATTATCCAAACAGGAAACAGAGACGTCAAACAAGCACACTTTGGATTAAGTAATATATGAGATGAAAAAGATGATATAATGTTTTTTCCTCTCACTCGTAGATCTTTCCAAGTATTAACTTCATAGTCATTAATTTGTTTAGACGGTTTTCCTCCCTAAATATTGGTTTACTTATGACCCCAGATAGTAATACCTGACCTCATTTTGATTGATCGATTTAAATTCTCCATGGACTGTTAGAATGAAGGATTATTTTACCCTGAAATTTCCTGAAGTTCACCTGAACAAATACAGCCTTGGATGTGGCCCAGAAAACATTCTCTGAAGGTTGTAAGAATAGAATATAGACAGGGCAGACATAACAGGATAGCAGAAAGTACAACCAAAGAGACTACGACATCCAAATAACTAGCAAATAACATACAGGTTGGAAGGAAGAACAGACACTATTTGGCTCAAAATGAAGTTCTCACTTAGCCTGTGAATAGTCACTGGAAACTATTAAAAATATTGGAGAAGATACAAAAATTCTATATAGAGCCTACAAAAAGCTAAAAATGAGTAAAGTGAATATCATGTGTACATACTGCAATTAGAAGAAGTAGTTGGACTAAACAGCAAATCAATCTCAACTTTTTAAGCTTCAGATATATTCATACTAGATTTGTTCCCTCATTGCATTTACTTTTCTGTTGCTTTTTGCTGGTGGTATTTTGGTTTTATTTTTTTAAGTGGCTGCTGTTCCAAAATCTTCTCACTGTGGAGGAATGGAATAAATTTTAGTATTCTATTCAAATTAATGATCTGACTACAGAAACACATAGGCAAGAATTTTTTTTTAGTAAAATAACGTTAAAGAAAATGCTACATTTGGAACTTGTCCCAAGAACTCCAATGAAAATGGAAAAAGAGGAGTTAAGGAGGCAGAAGTTGGTGGGAGATATATAAAAGGGAGGACTCAGCTTTGGAAAAGTGAGAGGAAATTGAGTTGGGACATGAGTGTTATTTTATTGTGAGTTTTTTGTTCTTCTACCCCAAAGAAAAGTAAGATGTAAAACATCAGCTGAAATAAATCCTCAAGAGAATGTGTCTTTCTCAAGTAACACTTGTTTTTGTTTGCAGCTTCAGAAATTTCAGATTCTGTAAGCACTTAGTTGTGGCATTTAATTTTTCAGTAGTTCATTGCTCTAGTGTCAACCAGTATATGATGTTACAGAAAAGAATTTGATCTCTCTACTGTATAGCTAGTGACAGTAGGGACAAAAAAAAAAAAGAAGAAGACATTTGAAGAATGGGGAATCCCATCTGTTCATACTGGACACTTCAGGACCAAATGAGAAATGAGACGAGGCTGTGCTTAAGCTAAAAAGGTCATTCAAAATTAGCACCTTATGCTGTAGATAATAAAAAAAGGTGCAAGAGCATCCACAGTGAATAACAGCAATACTATATTGAATTGATAGATTTCAGAGGAAAGGAATTTTACAACTTAGGTCAAAAATAAAGTTTATGTGAGAATTGTAGCCATGGATGAAGAAAAATTATTATCTTGAAGTTGTTATATACAGAATCAATGTACAGTATCTAGACTTATCTGCATGTGATGACTTAGGGAAAGATCAGTGCTGAGTAGCAGAAAGTACGGAGATGTCTGCAGAGAGAAAGGAAATGGGAAGAAGGTTTGGAAGGAAAGACTGGGAGCTGTCTTAAACCATACTGAATTTGAATTGATTACTCAGTTTCAATATATCCAGAGATGTAGCTTGAGATTTTCATCTCTACAGGAGAAAGAAGTTGAGGGTGACTCAGGAAAGCTAGTTTAATAACTTATTTAGATACAAAGAATAAGTGAAAGGGACAAAGGACAGGGCTGCTTAAGTTTCCATGGGAAAGTGATGAAGAAAGCACTCTTCCAGACATACAGACCAATGCAAGGCAGCAGCAGGCATTCATCAAAATAACAACAAATTGAAAAAATAAGGTCAGTTAAAACAGTGTCTCGGAGTCTGAGACCTTTAAAAAGAAAGGAACATGAGAAGAGACAAAGGCCTGTGGTGGGTGTCAAGAGATATCTCTTGACCCTGACTGAGTATTCTGAGGTCTCACATTCCAGTTCTGAACCACGTGTTTTGGGGACACTAATTGTTAAACTAATTTGGGACTCTGCCAGTATGGTACAATAGAAGAAACTACGACTGTATTTTAAGAAGGCTGTAATTGAATGCAGACACTCAGGCTCACTGAAGGGATCCAGATTTATCACTGTGTCTAATCTGTATTTTTGAAACACATATTATTGTAACTAGTATGTTAAAAAAGCTGTCTAGCCAAATAAATGTTCCGTGACACAACAGCAGTAACAGCTGTTTTATCTCCTTTCCCATAATTTGGCAGTCTAGGACAGAGAATATTTTAAAGTGCACTTTGATGCAGTAATTAATGGGAATTTAAATTAACAGTGTCCTTTCTACTGAACAAATCAATACATCCATTAGGTATAAATAATTAAAGAGGCTGTGTTTTAAATATGATATTCACCTATTGAAATTCCCACATTGACAACCAGCTATGTTAATCTGTTTCTATTCTAATGTCCATCAGGAGTGCTAAGAGAAAACATATACATTCAACTGACTGAGTAGGCTACTAATTTGAAATTACTCTATCAACTCATATATCCAGTTGAAAAAAAAAGCAACTCTGATACCTTCTTCAACTACTAGCTTATTTATCCACAAATGAGGCATTTTCTAGACTTTTTCCAACATATCCTGCAGTTCTAACGGCTGTGTTACAAATTACAAAAAGAAATAGCCTAGTGCTACTTCTAGGAATTATGTATCTCAAAAATGTTTAATGTTTCATTCATCAGTGTTAACATCATTAGAGATAAATCTTAAAGACTGTAAGATTGCCAAGTTTTTCAAAGCCATTTGAAACTTGAAGAAATTGTTTAAGAATTGGGAAGATTCACCCAAACTATCCAAAGAAATTCAGTGAAACAGTCTTGTTACTCCATATTCCCAGTTCTATAATAGCTGCTTGAAACACTTTTCAAAATTAAAATGGGTGTTCCTAGAAATTCTGACTTAGGAATAATTCAGCCATGATTACCCTAAAGCTTCCCAGGTACCACAGCATGTCAGTGAGAACCAGAGCAGCACAAATCAGAGCAGTTACAGACACCCACTACTCCCACTGGCAGTTTGTGCTGGTTTTGAGCTAATTTCCACACATTCTCCACATTTAAGGATAGGAAGTGGATTCCTAACATACTTTATACTTATCTGGATGCTCAGGATTGTACACACTGACCATGGCATTGCCAGGATGCAAAAGAAGGAATAAACATTGATGCAAATTGTTTTCTGTTGGATTCTCCTTTGTTTTGGTCTGGTTTGGTTTTTGTTGGGTTCCCCTTTGCTTTGTTTATCCTGTAGACTATCACATTTCCACACCCTGCACTCTGATAAAACTGTCCTTACAGAATTTGTAATTATGCCTTCCAGCCCAGGAGTTTGAATTAGTAGTCTATCCTCATCATCTTGTCAGCCATCTATAATAAAGTATTTTAGGATGTTTTTGAAATCCTTTCCCTATCTTGTGGCTTATTTTCACTGTTTTCCTTTCCCATTCTTATCACAAATACAGTGAAACTCTTCCTACTTCTAACATGGATATTATGAAATTATCACATCCATCTTCAAAATAGGTTAAATGAGTTTTCTGAGATGATGTAAAAGAAGGATGGAATTCTCATGGTAAACCATACTGTCTTGAATCATACTTTCAACCTTGATCGTTGTTTCTCCCTCAGAAGCCTTTACTTTCTGTTTTGAGGCTTATGGATTGTAAAGCAAGATGGGAAAGCATGCAGTCTAGTACTTTTGCCAGCACTATATATTTTGATTTATCCAGAACTCTGAAAATAAGTTAAAAACAAAAACAAAATACAAAAGGAGTTGTTCTGTGTTTAAATGTAAGCTTCCTGAGAAGTAACTCCTTTTCCATCTGCGTGGACCTTCCCAGAAGATATTCCAGTATACTCAAAATTTAAAATAACCCCCTAAGCTTTGGAGGACATATTGTGCAGCAATATCTTCATTAGGAGAATGTATTTAATTTTTCCACAAGGTAGTTAGCACATCATATGTAATTTAAAAAAAAAACCAACCAACCAAACCTTGAGACAGTTTTAGCTATAGAATACCTGAAATACCCATCAAATATGAATTTTAAAGTATAATGTTACAAGTCAGACATACTCTTTCTCAAAAAAAGCCTTCGACAGCATTAACACATCCTGTGGGGCTACATCAGGTTCATGTTTATGGCCTCACAAGAGCACTAATCTGACATGTGTCAGATTAAAGAGATTCAGATGTCCTAAACAGCCTGGGGGCACACAAGAGTATGTCTCTTCCAAAGAACAAAAAATATGCACACACATACTGACAATAATTTGGGGATGATTTTTTATATGGAGGATCACATACAGTCCACATAACCTAGGGAAACCTGGATCTTGCTGAAAGAAAATATTTGTAAATTGGAAAAATGCTTTTTAAGCTTGAAGTATGTATTTTTGATATGGCCTGCATCCTGACCAGTAGGCTTTTCTTTGTCAATCACTAATCACAATTATGTACTAACAATTACAATGTAGCAATTTCCTTGTAACTGGGCAACCTACAGACTGTTGTAATATTAACTTCCTCAGGACAAGGCCATGCATTTTGAATTTAAGCAGAAAAAAATAATGTAAGATGTACAAAGAGGTTTAACCACAATTCTTAAAAAACTCCAACACTTGAAATCAGATTTCATTGTTCATTGCAGCACACAAACTAAAGTTAGCCTTAATATTAGATGCTTTCAAACAATATACACTGAATAAACTGTGAAGAGTGAGCCACTACTGGCTTAAAACCAGCAAACAAGCTTGTTAATTTTACCCTACTTAGAAGAAAACATATAATCTCTTAACTTGTTCAGAGCTCAAAAAGGAATCTATTAAGAAACCCCAAATCTGTGTCAGCACACTGACAATGCTCCAGTACCTCAAGCTCTTAATGATGAAGTAATGAAATTCTTTTTTGGATAAGACTGTAAAGCCAAACAAATGCAATAAACCCTTTATTTTTACATAACACCCTTAAGTGTCTTCAGAAAAAGCATAGTGCCGCGTGAAGGTTCTTTGAAAATATCGTGTCTTTTCATTAAAAAATGGCATTTCTGTAAAGTAATACTCTGACTTTGAATTTCAGCTTTATCATATATAATAGCTTGTATGTATTATTAAGCCACAAAAAGTTCATCTGATGTTTTGGCTTTAAATTCCATGTAACTGAGCTTTAAAACATTTTATCAGTAAAGACTTGCATTGGCCAGAATGCTGGCTAAAACAAACTTAAAAAGAAATTTAATGACAGAAAAAAACCCAATTAAGGAGCCTGATAATTAGGAGTTATAGTGTTTCCCTGTATGAAGAATCGCCTTTCTCCAATTATTCACTGAAACCTGAATCAATAATTTTGTTTGATATGGTATCTCCGTATCAACTTTAAAAGAATGTGAAAATCAGCCCCAATATAAACAGACGAAACCTATTTAGGAACCTTTGCTGGTCTAGAGGTTGAGGATTCTGGACAACCATCTGATAAATTTCTTTAGGGATCCAGCTCTATGCTAAAATACATATTTCTCTCTAGTCTTAGCTTTTCTTTAAATTAAAGACTGGCATTTTCATAACACTTCTTTTCACCTTATTCCTCATTTACCCTTTAGGCGCATATCTGCATACATTAGCATGAGAGATTTGCTGGGATTTCTAACTCAGGATTCTACTGGTCACATCATAAAAACTCAGAATTTGAATCCCTGTCTTTAAATGGGTTGATGGTTTTCATGGAAAATCATATGAGCTACCTACACTGCAAATACTGCACCATCTTGCTATGAGATATGTAAATTTGTCTTCTATGCCATTGATTGGTGTGTGTTCACTGATAACCCTGTCTTCTGATGAAGTCAATTGCCTCGTCTCTCTGCAAAATAATCAAATAATCTTACTCCCTGCTAATAGTCAGTTCTGACTGCAACACAAAACTTGTTTCCTCAATATCTGCCCTTGTTAAATACAACTGCCTTGGATCTCACACTTAGAAGCACAACAACAGCCTTTTATTTCTCAAATATTCTCTCACACACTAAGTTACATTTGATCTTTAACTATGTGTATAAGTAGGAAACTTTAAATTGCATTTTTATGTTTTTCATCTGTGAAAGAATTAAATTAGCTGTTTAAGAAGTGATGAATGATCTGTATGAAAACACAATTGAAAATAATTAGCTGGAGATAACATTAATGAAACACTACAGTGATTAGTCCTAGGAATTCATGCTTTCCTTATTTGAACAGATAAGATAGAATCAAAACAATACCTTGGAAACTATGCATTTAGATGCAGGTGATACTGATATTGAAATTATTGAGAAAAATAAAGAAAAAGAAATAAGAACTGAGAATTAAAATACCACAACTGATTAAAAGTAAACATTATTAATGATGATAATTATAGGGCTACTTAAGAGAAGAGAAAAGAGAAAGGAAGAAACTAATTATGGAGTGTTTTGGTTTTTGAGACAAAACTCTCGGGAGGAAGTTTGGAATGAGAGCCTCCCCCCCAAAGGAAAGGGGTCTCCCTCTTTCCTCCGCCAATAAGACAAATCAATAAAAGCAAGTGAAAGTTGGAAAAAAATTGGAACTATTTATTAACACAACCCAAAATTGGGGAAACCAGGAAAAAAGGGGAAAAAAGGAAAGAAAAAGGGGTGCCCGCAAGGAAACTGGCAACCGATCGTCTCGCCCCGCCTCCCCCCCCTCCAGTCTCCGGGAAGGGGGAATCCACACAGCAGGCTGCTGGAGAAGGGCAGATGGAAAAACCCTGTTGACTCGCTGGTTCTCCTCCTCACAGCAGGCGATGCTGGTGGATCTCCGTGTGCCTTCGCTCACCGGCCTGATCTTCCTCGGGGTTCTGACCGGCCAGGGCCACCCCGCAGGCCCCCCGGGGTGGGAGAGAAGGGAAGGGAAGCAGGGAGGTCAGGGGGAAGAAAGGAAAAGGAAACAAACCAAAGCAATCCCAAAGCCTCTCTCCAAGCTAGCAGGAACGCAGGAGAGCAGCGCAGGGTTGCCGGTGCGCTCCCTCCCCAAGCCCGGCAGAGCCGTTGGAGCCAGAGCCGCTGGACCGAGCAGTTGAACCGACCCGCACCCGGGATCCTGCGGCTCCACCCCACCCCCCAGGTCCATCTTAAACATACAGGTGCCTCAGGCATTAAGCAGACGGTAAGGAATACCCGGAAGTTCATATCATCACCCCAGGACAGGGAGAAAAATAAGGCACATATTGACCAAGACTATTGCATAGTTATAAGTGCATGTTTTTCCTGCAGTACCAAAACATCCATAAAGAGGTGTAGTGAATAAAAAAAATTCCAACCTCCAAAGCCAAAATAATAGAAATCGCTATTTCAATGTTTAAGATCTTAGCTATTACTTACACCTTGGAAATTGGTGTCATAGCCAAATTCAATAATTATACAGTACTTCAACAGTAGTTCACAAAATAATACTGTGGTGGCCACCATGCAGTAATAAGGCTGGCTAACTGTCCCACAGAAACCTTTAAAAGATGGGCTTTTGCTAGGTGAGTACATTTTAACAAAATCACAAATTTCAACTAGTACTACTTCTCTTAAGATTTTCTTTCTAGCCTTTTCTTATGTGGTAGTCGGGACAGTTGCACAAGAAATTGGTGGGTACATTTGCAAAGTCACTGAATGACAAGTAAGCACAAGTCATATTTTAACATCAAAATTAATTCAGTTGATGATCTTTCCTGGGAATCACATTTGGTTACAAACTGCTGTAACAATTGGAGCACTTGGAGAAAATCCTAAAGAAGAAAATTGTCAAGTATAATTTAGTAAACTAAGAAGAATTACACCTCTTTGTTTTGATGGAGTGATGCATCATGTTCTGTTGGGGAATCCACAGTGAGTCCAGGACACAGTACACAGACATTTCTAGTGCTGCGGGAAGAAAGGAAAGGTACAAAGTCATTAAGAAATTATTCCATTAAGCAGTTTCTGACCAAGTTCTGACACTGAAAATTAGGACTGAAGCCACTGTTAATATGCAGAATATGTATTCTGGCCTTGAAACAGCAAACAAAAAACCCCAGCCTTGTATGGCAAAGTGCTCATGGTTTCCCAGTGATATAACAGCAGCAAAATTAATGAAACCTGAAGTTAAGGATATATCAGGAGCTTTTATGTGTGTCCTCTACTTACTGTGTGCATGCCAGTCTTCTGGATTCACATCTTTGGAAGAGTCACCATTTCTAACAAGTTGAGATTCTTGTGGTTTTGGCTATCTGATTTCAATCAAAACATCTGACTCAGAGCCAAATAATGGTATTTCTTGAAGTGATTGTAGGCCAATTGGTCTTCAGGAAGCTCAGACAGAGTACATGCAGTTAAAACAAATAAGGAGTACCTCTTT
Organism: Orthonyx spaldingii; assembly: GCA_013397795.1. Classification (NCBI taxonomy): domain Eukaryota; kingdom Metazoa; phylum Chordata; class Aves; order Passeriformes; family Orthonychidae; genus Orthonyx; species Orthonyx spaldingii. The sequence goes on from VZTJ01004568.1 coordinate 826,929, forward strand.
ATCTCTCATCTGTCACATTAATTAAAGAATGATAGTGGCCCTGAAACTCCATTAGTGCTATTCTAAACATAGTAAGTGAATCACTCTCTCTTTAAAAAACAACCAAAGAGGAAACACTGTTTTATTCTTCATAGTCTGGTCATAAAAAATAAAATCCAATGAATAAATGTTTTGCAAGTCATGGGTCTATTAGACAATGTAAATGAGCGGTATCTTACTTTTTCTCATATAAATACAGAGTAGGAAGAAATGTGGAGTAACTCACAGGAATAAAAATCAAGTGGTTTTCCCCTCTGTACTTGGGGAAACCATATTTGTTACCAGAGAAGTGGATGATCTGTACCAGAATTTGAAGAAGTGATAATCATGGCTTGAGGCACAGATCCAAAAGCTGAATAAATATAAGGAGGTTACACATTTAGGCATGCGGTGAATCATCTGCAATATCCTTTGCCCCAAAAATTAGTTTTAAGTGGAATTATTCTGCAATTAGAACCTGTTAAAGAAAAGCAAACATATTAAAGTGTTCCGCTAGAATAACTTCTAAATAACTGAATATGTAAATCCAAGACTTGGCGTAACAGGGTTGTACAGTAAGCCGAACTACATTCAGCATTGCCTTATTTTTCTCATAATGTTCAAACTAATAAACTTTAATTTTAACAATAACATTAAAATTCAGTGACACTGATTATAATTCATGGTGCTAGTAATTTTATTTTTAACTATGTAATTAGGATTTCCTGTTGGTTTTTTCCCCTGATTACAGTCTTTCTTTGTTTAAATACAGCAGGCATCTATGTCTTTAACATCTTCCAGAATTATACTAAAAAACTCCATACCAGAGACAGCAAAGAATGCATAAATGAATGACCCTTAGACTCGTAAGTCAATGGAGAAAGCTGGTATCACCCTCAACAACAGCACATTCTGTCAACTCATCTGAAGTTGCCAATATCATCACATTTACGATGGAGATATAATTACGGCTGGAAGATTCCCACAGTCCTGCCAGATTCCTCAAGGGTATTAGCACTTGTCTGATTGCAGTACACAACAAAGACATTGTTAAAATATCAGTGCATCAATCAGAAGGAATTTGGAGACTTTGAAGTTTAAAAAAATAACAAAACAGTGTGGGAAAAGGAAGCAGCTACAACAGTTAGGTGCAGTTACGTTTGTCAGGTTTAGTTAAATGACACACTCTCTGACAAGAATTTTAGTCTTTATTTGTCAGATTTAGAAATAACTTTTATTTTAAAAAGAAATTCATTAATATCAATACTTATTTGAAAGTACTTCAGCTTTATGTGTTCTTTTCCCACAAGGAAGAAACTAGCAAAATAGAAAGGAACATTAATCACCATTAGCCATGAGTCTCAGGCTTCTAATTAAGGGAGTGCAGAGCCTGAGACTGCACTTCCTGAACACTGTTGCCAGTGTCCCTTCCTTCCAGCAGCTAATTTCAAAACGGTATGCAGAAAGTCTGAGGTGTTGGATCTATGAAGAACAGGGTGTAGTAAATGTAGTAAATGCATTCTCTTCTAAATCCTTCTGTGCTTTGTAGGCAATGCATAAACTTCAGGTGTACACAATTCACTAAGTGTGACAATGAAAAATACCCACATCATATCCCAGGAGCATAAAATCATTGTGCTGGAATTTACTGTTGCAACCTTCTTACAGTAAACATACAGAAATATACAGGCTTTTATTTTTCTAACTGATATTTTCTTTCACTGTTTGGTATGGATCCAAGCTAAAAGTCATATACCAGAGGTGTCAGCTATAGGGACGTACTCAAACTCAGTGTAGAATTCACTGAAACTTTGCTATTAATTACAAAAAAAAATTACACTAGCTGCAGAAGGCTTCTCAGAATTTCTTCTGAAAGTCCAGCAAATATCACAGTTTTAAGAAATGTTCCAAAAATACATGTCTCTTGAAAAGCATCTCTAACAGATTAGTCGCAGAAGTGACTAAGAAAGTTCAATATATGCAGATAAAGTGCAGCACATATATTGAAAGCACAGAGAACACCAACCAGAGATTTCCTAACTGATCTCCTTACTACATTTGTTCCTACTACAAACAAATCTTATGGAAGCTTACACAGTTCCAACTGAGTTTGCAGGTTGTATCATGCTTGCAAATAATCTGATTTTTTTTTCAAATAGCACTGAGGACTTCCAATGAAGTCAGAGGGCACGCTGACACCAGCATGAACTTGAACAAATCCTTAATGAGAACAAGCAGCCAAAGCAACTAGATAATCATCCTAGTCCAGAGTCCAGAGACTTTGCAATTATTATTGTAAAAATACATATCCATCACAGAAAGATAAATAAACAGAGATGATAGCAGCGAGTAAAACTGTGTGTCAAGATGTTTGTTCTATCAAGTATCTTATAACCATATTCTACAACTGATGTAGCCATGGTCATTAGATGAGCAGGCTTATGTGCTGTTAGGACAGAAGTGTACTTGAATAGACATACTGTGCTTACAGAAAAATGGTGTTTTTAAGTTGTACAGCTGCCCTTAACCACAACCATACTCTCGGCAAAGAAATAATGAGTCTGTCAGAAAGAAATTACAGACTGACTAGAGTTGAGCTACTCACTCTGAGCATGAAAAGGTCCAATTGTTATCACTGCATATATATGCACAAGCATGCCACCACCATATGCTTGCTAGAGCCCAGACATTAAAAAATAAAAAAATTGACTAATATCTTTCTAATCACTTCATACTTATTGGTATGAACTAGCATAGCTCTGTTGGCTACAGTCAAGCTGTATCAGCCTCCTAATATGAAGAGCTTGGCTCTTCTATGACTTTTTATTCCTCATGAGTTTGGAACAATAGGGCTCAAATCAGAGAAATGCAAAAACATGAATTCTCAGTGAAACATGTATAACTAGACAATGTGACGAGAGCAGGAACTGACAAGAGAAAGGCCAGATCATGAAGTTTTCAGTTGGTACATGCCAACAAATCATTAAATGTGCGTGAGGATTTACAAATGCTACACGATCTGAAAATCTGTTCTGCCTTTAATTTTTTGGTTTACTGCCTTTGAGAGGAGAGGAATGAAGAGTGTCAGATTACAAAGTGGAATTCCTACTGCTGACCAGAAAACATTGGATTTCCTTGTTCAGACCCTAAGGGAAAGAACAGTAGCCACTGTTACGGCTTTTTGGAACTCGATTTCTAAGCAGTAAAGTTAAATATGGGTCCATTAAAAAAATATAGAAATCTACCAGATTTACTGGGCTCTCTGTCTCTATGGGCTTTATTATGGGTCTACCAAAAGAAAATTCTATCTTAAACATATTTCTTTCCAGGGTTTATAGCTATAATTTATTCTTTCTTTAAAAAACTTTCATTTCCAGGTTTTTGAGCAGAAGGATGAGAAAATGGAGATCATAACATTTTCAATGCAGTAAATTTTATTAATGATGGCTCCTAAGGTCTGTTCTGCAGGTCTGTTTAGAGACTGAAGTTCAATGAATGAATGTATGTTTGCTAACTTTCTCTGGAGTCATATCTAGATAACATTGATTTTAAAGATAAATATACAATAAAAAAAGCTGAAACAACATTAAGCAAGAACAGAATGTTTGCAATATGCATAGATTTAAAAACTGAAAGTTATTAGCTGAGAGAGTAACTTTCTCCTTCCAGCAGTGATATAGAGTAACAGCTGTCATCATATTTTCAGATTACTGTTCAAAATAAGCCATGATTCCAGTACAAATACAAGTTCATCAGTGAATAATAATCAAAGAGTTTTCCCTCAACTAAAACAATTATTCCAGTTTATATGATAAACAAGAGTATTTAATTCTGCTCTACAGCTTGACTGGGCCAGTTCATAAAACAAACTGGAACCATGACTGCATTTGGGCTGAATGCCCAACACCCCAAAAAAAGCTTTTCGAAGTACAGCCCTACCTGTATTTCTCACAGTATCCTGTTCTCTCCATCTTTTCACATGGGCAACTAAGACACATGGATGTTAATCAATCATTAATTAAAGCAGAATCTTCTGACTGCAGCTCATGGGCAAAAATCTTTCATGATCACTGCATTCACTTGAAGCTATGGCCTTGAGTGGAATTATTCTGATTTTCACTTCAACAATACAGAGACATCTATGCAGTAAACAGCTCCTAAGACAGGAGTGGAAGGAAACAATGCTCCAAGTGCACTGCAGTTGTGTGTGCATTTGGGGTGGAGAGTTACGGACATAAGCAATGCCAGATCTCTGCAATATCCAGAATTTTGATGATTATCAGTTTATTATAGTCACTTATTATCTGGATAATATTTAGGATGAAACCAAGTGTTCCTAAATATTTTCTTGCATTCTCATGCATCAGCAGTACATTTATGAAAAGCACAAAGGAAATAAACTATAGAAAAAACCAGCATTTGCATTTAAAAAGAGGCCATTACTTTATTTGAACATGTCATCAAACAAATGTCATTAAATAATATTAGGTAAAGGGATGGATAGTGGCTGTTGTTAAAAAGTCTGCTTTTGCTCACAGCTTATGATGCTCACACTGCTGTGGGCTCTGAAAAGAATTGTTGCTAAACAGTGTTGCAACAGCAGTGTCTCAGCGTCCTCACTGCTTCCGAAAAGATAGATACTAAGTAAGTTAATATTGGTATTTAGAACCAAAGACCCGAAATATAAAATTTAGAAGTTCAACAAACTTAGACAATGTAGGAGCTTGTTTTGTTTGGATTAGGTCCACACCTATAATACATACTTTATGTCACAAGTTAAATATAAAATGCATAATTAACTGATAGTACAAAAATCCTCAACAATATTTGTGGGTTAATAATTACACTTGCCTCTTAACACTACACTTAGTCTTTATAACCAGGAAGATGGATTCTTGCAATTGCATGTAATGTTATAAATAGAATAAACATTTGCATAGAAACCCTTATTTTTGTAAGAAAATTCTCTCCATTTTATAGTGTTGGAATAATAATTTGTTAAAAAATTCCTTTAAATTTTTTCTTCCATATACCAGGGCCTTTTCTTTAGCACAAAGTAAATACAGAAAAAGGTGAATTCTAAAAACTTTTCCACATAAAGCAATATACATTAAGTTGTTGTATATTGTGGGCAGAAATAATTACCAAAAAATCCTGTTGTTAACAAGCAATTATAACTCAAAGGAATTTCAGACATCCTATACCTGTTGCCTCTAAGAGACAATCACTCAATCATTCACATTCCTAAGTGTTTCTTCACAGTGGGCTACTTTCTAGGGCAAATATAAACAGAAATGCAATTGTTCTACTCTATTCCCTCCTACATTTTTCAAAATCCAGCTGGAGTATTTTCATAAGTCTCCTTTGATATTATAAATATGTCTATTTTTCACTTAGCCAAAGGCTATGCCATTTCAGCTGTTCTGGATATTTTTTCTAATGCTGAATTTATGGCAAAAGAAAACTGTCAGTAATTTCCTAGCCAGGCTTCTCCACTATATTAGTTTTGGAGCTTTAGTTAGAAGCAGAGTAATGGTAATGTACATGTTGCTCTTATCCAGTTGTTTAATATACCGTGACCATGCTCTCTTCATTATAGAGTAAAGTCAAAACAGAACTGAAGAGGCAGGAGAATGACTTTGTTTCTACAACATGTCACTGCTGGGGCTGTGGGGTATGACTAGACCAGACTAATAGCCACTTTGGGATTATTTCAGACAGTCCTTTAGCCATCAAGTATGACTTGTAAAATAGAATATTTGAAAACAAAGCAAAAGGGACAAGAATTAAAGTGAAAATTCTGTACATCTATAGCGGCCACCTACAGGGCAGCAGTGCTTTCATGGTTCTTGGGTTGGCAGTTACAATGTTCACAGCCTTTTAAAAAAGGCCCCTCTTACCACATACACAAGGGAAGAGAGGGAAAAATTATGATCCTCCAGGAACTGACTATTTGTCCTGGATACCTGCACACTGATGAGTAACATCAAGAAAACAGTTTGGAATCACAGAATTGCCCTGACTATAATCTATAGAAAAAAACCCCTCAAACTATTTGTTACTGTGCGTTAAGTACAGTTAAGATGGAAGCGAGAGTATGTTTGCTAGAAGTCCACCCTCCGACTCAATGCTCTCAACATTCATCTTTTCATCATCTAGATAGGCTCATTAAAGTTTTTTCCCAGTGAAGCAGGATAAATGTGAAGGGTAAACTTAAGGGCTCAGACATCCTCAAATAAGCCATTTCTGAGTTTTCTATCCAATAAAAATCAATGACTCCTACTTCATGAGTGTGCTTGGAGAATGTACACAATCAAGAAAGACTTCAACATGCCTGGTTAATAGGGCCATCATTGATGTTTCTGGAAGATTTGCAGGTCCCCTGAAAAGATTTGGGCAGGCCACAGATGTCCTGATCAAAGTTTTCCATTCATTACCATGGGCTCTATGCCCAAAATTACTCAGTAAGCATTGCTGAATACCAAACACAGCTTACTTTGTTTGTACGTGTATTCACTGTGTTCTGACTCCTCGTTTGCTTGAAGAAATAGCAAGAATGCATAGCAGAAAAGAAAGACAGGGCTCTTTTATTTTTATCACTGTCCTGAATGCCAAAATCTGGCAGCCCAAAACTGTGGCTTTGGTGCAGTACCTTGTTGTGGCTTTTGAAGATTCGTCCAAATAAACACTGCATTCCTTAGATCCAAATCTAGCTATTCTGACTATACTTTTTTCTAACTATAGTCCTGCAGACAAAATATAACTGCCTTTATTGCTATTGAGTTTAGCCAGGATTAGGGGACCAACATCCGGTAACTGCTTTGATGATGGCAGCCAGTAGTCACTTTTTGGAAACTTGGCAGCAGATATATCACCAGCCTTTCCAGTATCTCTGCACTCCACCCTGCTGAAACAACACTCTCAGGAGGGAACACTAACACAAGAAGTACTGCATTATCCTCTTTGCCTCTGCTAACCATGGTATGCAATTATCACAAGGGCCATCACTGATCCTGTCCATGGTTGGATGGCTGACTCATTCTGACTGCTCTGTGCCAAAAAAAGTTTTTACTGTTCCTTGCAGCAGTTCTGCTCAATGTAGATGAGCTCATACATGAATTGTAAGGCACTGGAAGAAGACGGGAGAGCACTGGATTCAGAAGCAGCAGCTTGGAACCCCAGGGAATTCTTTACATTTTATATTCAACCAGTATCTTCTCACATAATAATGCAGGTTGAAACAAAATTGAGTCCACTGCCTGCAGCTGACAAAGACAGCAAGTTGAAAGAGTTAAAACATTCAGCTGGAAACATGCTGGCAAAAAAATTGCTTAACCTCTTCAAACTTAGAATTGGCAAGTTTTTTCCCCTTCTCTTAGCAAAAGCACGACTTCCCTGTTACAAACCTCAGCTTATTTATAGTTAAGAGAGACATGAAACCTATGGGTCTGCTTAGGGTGGGGTTCCAAAGGAACAGCCAAAGGAAAGGCTGGGATGGAGAAATGGTCCTCTGACCTCTCCATCATGCCAGAGCTAAGGTTAGTGTTCAGAGAGAGACACAGTCTCAGGGTCCAGCTGGAGTGGGGCAGGTGGTGGGCCATCAAAGGACCAGGTAGGCAGGAAAACAAATTCTTCCTTAATAACTGCTACATCTTGGAAATGGCTTGGTGTTCCTACATTCAGGACAGTCCTAACCTATAGATTCTGACTCCCCTGAAAATGCTTGACATTATATGTTTTCTATTTGTCAAGTAATCTTTAATTTTGACTTTGAATGATGTATTTTGTGATTCAGTTGCCTCTTTGTCATTTGGGTGTCCCTGGCCCTAGGATTACAAACACGGCTACACACATGGACAGCATGTCCTTGTGTGCCAAACTCCATCACACATGGATAGAAGCCCTATCAGTGGCTCTATCACCATCAGCCCTTTCCTCAGGACCCTTCGGTAAGTCTGCAATAGGGTGGCACAGGATTCTCTGTGTAACTTCATGTTCATTTACTGTTTGTTAAAGAAAGCATGGAACAGTTTTGGGAATATTGCTAGTAGTCTTACTACCATTAAACCACTTTGTCAGAAAGTAAGCTGAGAGGCAAATTCACAGAGGCCAACACGGACAGGCAGAGAAGCTTCAAATCCACACAGACCACAAGAAGAACTCTGGGTTCTTCTGTTCAGAGATTCTGAAGAGGATTAAACTCAGATCTTTATCCAAGACCCATTTATCAACCTTAGGAAAGTCGGACAAATTATTTTCAGGCTGGATATAGGGCCTTTGACTCAAGAAAAGATCCAGATCTTCTGTTTTGTTTATAAAATCATCCCCTCCTTGACTGTATACGTCTTTTTTACAAGTAAGTAATGCAAAATGAATAGCCAGTGTCAGCATTCTTCCTAAACTTGGTTACTTTTCTGAAGCTTAAATAATTTCTAAAGCATAAAGACTTTGAATTCATAATGCTCAGATGTTTCCTAGATTAAGAATGAATCTTAAATTGGAAAGGGATGAAATGAAGTTTTATTTAGAGTTCAAAATACTTGCATTTTTGAATGTTACTCAAGTAACCGCAAAACATATAAAGAATTCTCTGTTTCCCAATTTGAAACAACTGAACAGTATACAACTCTTTGCAGATGCCAAACTAAACGTGTCAGCCAGATGTTTTTTTTTTCCCCTAGCCCAGTTCAATTAAAATGTTTTATGAAGGACCACCCATGGCAAATAATTAAAAAATAAGAAATAAAATAAATAATTATGTCTACTGTAACTGAGAAAACCATGAATCTTTGGATTTTAAAATATAATGAGAGGAAAGAGAGGGTGACTTGAATACCTGTGTGAGACAATGATATGTCACAGTCTCTTTCTAGTAAATTAGAATATCAGCAAGACATTAAAATGCAGATTGCAGGACATAGAGAAAAGAGAACACATAAAAGCTCTCCTTACCTCTGAAATTAAAAGTAGAATTTTTAAAATTTTTTCTAACTTTAGCCAAGGAGCTGACATTGATGGGAGTCGATGTCATTAACTACTTGAGGTTTTATAACTTAGGTGATTCTTTTTCTTTTCTAGGAAACTAGGTATCAGCATAAAAAACCCAGTTAAAAATATCATTAACAGAAGTTTCCACTTCTGTGGGTAAGACAACATCTTTCCTCATGTAATATGAATGCTGAATGCTGAAAGGCACACAGGAATGTAGGGCAGAAATTTCCCCCACCCCCATGTCCAGTCCCTTGTTATTGCGGCAACCACATCTTGTAATGCCTACTATACACTGAAACTTTATATGTGATATTGACTGAGAACAGTTAGCTTTCTAATCTTACATGTCTGCATGTGTACATAGGGCACTAAATAAATATGCACTTCCAAAAAAGAGTGAGGACAACCTAAATTCCTTGGATCTACTTGCCTTACATACTGGGCAATGGCTGTCAAAATCTCCATTTGCATTTGATTGCACAAATAAACTGTACCAACACATTCTGAATGAATGAGAACTTATGGAACTTCTGCTCTTTGGATGATTTATACATTCGAATATATCATGTATCATTATGACACATACCAAAATAGTCATTCTAAAGGTCACAAAAGGTAATTTAACACCCTACTCTTTCAGAATCTCATACTCCAAACCATGTTACTAACTGTAGGCTACAATTAGAATACCAACAGTTGCAACTTACAGTTGCGCTAAACAGATAAGTTATAAACTAACATAAATCATTGCATCAGTATAAAATAAACTGACTGCAACAGTTAGAAAAGAGAACTGCAATAAAGGTTTTTCTGGAGGTACTGAAGGAAGATGCAAGCTTTGTCAAGGTGATGAAATAGCTTATAAAAAGATTTCGTTGCTTACATTTTCCCTCCCTTGATGTGGTCAGCAAATAACAGAGCCTCAACCTCAGTTATCATAAAGAACCTTCAAAAGCTCAAAAGTGAAATGCTGCTGTGCTCTGAAGCCAAGATGGTCAAGGTCTGATCGGATCTCTCTAATTTACAGGACAATATTGTCTGTAAATTATTGTATGAGCTCATTAGGAAAGGAAACAAACACACACATCAAACAAAGACTCAATCCCCTTCCTACAAACAAGACTAACATGGGAATTCACTAATTCATTCCTTAATTCATGAGGTTTTTAACTCACAAGTTGTCTAAGCCATAACTTACAAGCGACAAGCAAAATACTCCCAGAGGTGCTGATGAGAGTGCTCATTCTTTCTTCTCTGTCACAGTGCAGACCTCCCATGTATCCCACCAGGAAGCATGAAAACCTCAGCAGACTGACTGATGTTGGCTATGCTTCAGAGGTGTTTGGGGCAAGCCATCATATTTACACCTTCCAGCTTGAAAGTTTGGTCTACACAATTTCCATAAGTTAGTGGATTCTGAAGGAACTGATGATCAGTAGGAAGCATTACGGCTGCAGCAGGCAAGTAATGGTTTTGTAATGACCTGTGCCCTTCCTGTGGGCTGCCTATGTGTTGCTCTGACTTGGACCTCATGGTGCTGGTCCCAACACACATCAGGTCTTTGTACGAGCTGCATGTTAGCTAAAATCTGAGCAGGAATTGAGTGAAGAGCCACATGACAGAAAGAAAAGCTTAAATGTGCTTCATGAAATGGAATGATATATGATCAGGTACCACTATGAAGACTACTTCTACAGAACATATGTTTTTAATTTAATATTTAAAATATATTAGTTCATATGAAAGTTGCTAACTGTAGTTGAGTAGGAGCTTCTGTCACAGCAGATGTGTTTTACCAATGAAAATACCAATTAAATGTAATACCAACAAAAATTACCTGGAGGCAGGTAACAACCAGATGATTCTCCCAGTATCTAGATAAGCCATGGAAAAGCATGATTGTGTGAATATCAACAGTTAGAAAGTATTGTAAGGCTGGGCACTATGTCCAAGGGTCCCAGTGGAAAAGTTGTGCAACCTAATGGGAGAGAAAACTAGTCGTTGAGGCTCTGAGTGTTTAGAAGGTGAGGAACAACTAGAAAAGCTTGCCCTGGTCATATCCTGCTGCAACCATTTGCATTCAGCTGCTGATGGATGAAAAGAGAAAGAAATTGAAATCTGGTCTGAAACAGGATTCCATAGGAATATATCCAATTAAACCACGGAGAATATATATTGTCTATCAGATGAGAATTACTTTCTCTGAAATCACTTTTCTTCTTTCTTTGTCTTCAAGGCCAAAAATAGTGAATGAAATAGAATAGAAATAAAATAGTAACATAAAGGAGCAGAAGTGACAAAGGAATGAGAGAAACATGAAGCTCTTTGGGAGAAAGATAAAAAGCTGAACAGGCTTCTGGAGAGCTTTAGCTTCACTTCTACTTGTAGAAAAAACATCAAAGGTAGAAAAGACAAGCATTTAAGATTAGATTTAAGACAGTGTAGTGGAGAATCAGCTGTACCAGAAAGTATATGCATTTTCAGCTTTCTTGTTTCATCTTTTTTTCAGGATTTATATTTTAAAAATTTTTTTAATGCACAAATTTTGTCAAGCCTTTCTTTTCATTAATCTGTTTGCTAACAATTAGGACAAATCTCCCAAGAGAAATCTGGTAAGTTGTGCAAAATTTTAGTGCAATTTATATGAGTTGGTCCTGGAGCCAGGAAAAAGGCAATTAGATCCCTGCTTTCTGGAGATGATGACAGATTGAGCTCTGCATCCTGAGAATTTATCCAAGGACAATGAGAAGCAGTACCAGAACTCAGGTCTGAGACACTAACAGAGAGCTGGCGGGTTTATCTTGCATCAATTTGACAAGTAACTGAGAAATGTTGTTTGGCTTGGTTTTTTTCATGGCTCAGAGCCCACTTCAGCATGAAAACAGACTCTACTATGGTAATAAAGAAACAACATAGGAGAAGAAAGGGTACTTACCAGGCAGATAATAAAAGTAAGGTTTTCTTAATCACAGAACTGTTGAGTAATTCCTGCAGAAAGGGACCTCTGGAAGTCACTGGTTGTTCCTCACCACCTCTACCAAAGCAGGTCAACTTCAAATTTGATCGAAGTTCAGAGACAGAATTGTTCAGAATCTTCTCCAACCAAAGACTGAATATCTCCAGGATTAGGGTTGCCATAGTCTTACATTTCCCACATTTCATTAAACTCATGCTGTAATTCTTTTTTCCTTTCCTTACATTGCATTGGAACTCCACATGTTCCCTGTGTGCTTTTCATCTTTGTGCATCTCTGAGAAGAGTCTGGCTTCCTCTTCTCTATGCTCTCAGTAGCCGAAGACAGCAACTTCCCTTTTCCTCACCAGCATAAACTAACCCATTTATTTAACCTCCCCATGACCACATTCATAGTTCTCCATTGAACGCACTCCAACTGGTCAATACTCTTCCTGTACAGGAAAGCTCAAAATGTGATGTTATGCTCGAGTGCCGACAGAGGGGAATCAAGAATTCCTGAAGTGCTACATTCTTGCTTATATGGAACAACATGTGGTTGGTCTTCTTCACCTAGAGACAAAATGGCAACTCTTGTCCTAATTATTGTCCAGAAGGATGCCTAGATTTTTTCACCACAAAAATGCTCTCCATTTGGTCATGGCCCAGCATGTACTCCTGAATGCAGCTATTCCACCCCATGTGGAGGACTCCGCAATTGTTGAACTTCATTAAATCTTTATTCACCCATTTCTTCAGCCTGTCAAGATCCCTCTACCTGACAGCCCTGCACTACAGTTGATCATCACTCTCTACTCCAGTCTGATACATTAAGCATGAACAAGAAATAGCGATTTTGTTGTATTTGTGAGGTTTTCTTTTTTTACTCTTCCCTTTTCGGGATGGAAGTACATGTTAAAGGCAAAAATTATTATGCCAATACAGATACATAATAGCTTTCAGCAGAATTTGTCTTCTGGACAAACATGAAACCAGAACTCAGTATATTCCACAGGATTGATTCATTGTGGATGTCCCTGCTGCCATGATTCCTTTCAAGGAATTCAATTTCTTTCAGTTTCTTTCAAGGAAGAAGGCAATATTTATCTTCTGCACTGAAGGCATATTCCAGACAAAGAATATTAAAAAAAAAATTAAAATAAAATTTTATTAACATTTCACATATAATTTTTGGGAAGCAGAGAGTGAGAAAAGACTGAAATAAGATCCCCAACATATCAAGAGTAAAAAATACTGAATTACTCACAGCTCACAATTAGCATTGTTCATTAAAGAAAGTACAAAATACGTGACTAGGACTCAGAGTCCATAAACCAGACTCCGCTACAGAGGTTTTTTTGCAGGATGCAAAGCTGTGTCCACTATGCCCAAGGACCCCAAGCCCCAGTTGCCATTGGATCACAGCTGGGATCCTCATCAGGGTAGAACACAGGCACTGAACGTTTGTGATAATACTGAAGCCGTGAGAGTAGTTTTTCCACCACATGAGGATATTTTTCAGACACATCCTTTTTCTCTTCAGGATCAAGTACAATATCAAACAGCCAAAGTCTCTTTGTTGATGGATCAGATGACTGAATCTGTGACTCATTGAACAAAGACGGTGGAGGGAACCAATGACCGCAGCCTACAGAAACAGGAACAGACCAATGGTCAGTTCTGAGATGCAGAGCAGCAATGTGGACACACAGAGTTTTGCTGTAATTGATGAATTCACTAGGTCTCTTGACAAGGCCCTGGGCAGTCACTGTTGCTGCACACCTCAACTTTAGCCCTGCACCAGAGTCTCTCTAGTCCAGGGCTACCTAAATAGTCTTACTTATGCAAAAAAAGCTGCGCCACTGGGATTCAAAATTCCATGTAACTTTATTTCATATCAAATAATTTAATGGACTTTCTTCTTGGATTATATGATCCTTATGGGTCCCTTCCAACTTGAGACATTCTATGACAGTTTTCTCACTACAGTTAAAGTAAGTTGCAGACAAAATATTTGAAAAATGAAACAGTACATAGTTTGGATTTTAGAAGTTCTTATTCTAAATCTTTGCATGTCCTCAAAAGCCTAAGAAGTTAGCAGAACTATTAAAAGAATTTAAAATGCATGAAACAAAATTTAACTGAGTTTGTAGTGGGTGGGAGATAGGATACTCTGTTAAAAAGGAATTATTTTGTTACCTGGATATCCAGTTAGTAACTTCCATTTTCCATGTCGTATTGCTGCATGTATGGATATATTGAAAAGTGCATCATCCCATGGAGAAGAATTGCTTTGTGGTAAAGATGTCCTCTTGTCAATGCCAAGACCTTAATCAAACAGTAAACTAAGTTAGGTACATTGCATATTCATGAGGTAATTTTTAAAACTCCATTGGAAAACAAAGCAGTATCACCCATTTATTTTTCCATACTGATAAACAACTTGTTGTATATGTGTGCAAAGATCTGTGCTATGATTCAATCCATGTATTTAACTCTGAACTTGAACTGTATTTTAAAAACTTATCAGTGGAAAATGACATGGGTGAGTCCAGACAACTGGACTCATTTTGTACACAGATATTATACGTGTACCTCATATACCTGTATTAAGAATGCTCAAGATTGCGATTGCTGATTTTGGTCATACAAGTGCCCGTATCTTTTGCCAGGTAGGAATATAGAATCAAAATATCTCCTGAGTCAATGTTAATTCTCTTAGGTCACTACAGGGAACAAGTGCCAGGTTCTGACCTGTATCCACAGCAGAGAACTGTCTCTCTGGGCTGAACTGGCTGTGTTCATGAAGATCCACATCTGGCCAGCAAGCTTCTTCTGTGGCATGTCTCCATACTGTCTTTGGAGGAGCCTTGTATGATGTGGCCCCATATTCAGATACTGCAGAAAACTGAAATGTAAACTATGCACACATTCCCTCTCAAAAGGAAACCTGAAGCTCCTTGTAAGAGGGAGCTCAGGAAAAAAAAATAAATGCATTGACCAGGGATGATTAGGAGACCAGTTTGTCATTGAAACCAACAGGGAGGAAGTGAGTCAGACAGACATGCCAGGAGTATCCAAACCAACTTCCATATCAGCTCTCATAAATAAAATAGGAGTTCAAGACATAAAATCTACAAGTTATATATTAACTGTATCAGCCGACAACAGTTTACCATTGAGTACCAAAGGGCAACTTTAATCAGACTAGAAGGTACATTAGAAGATGGAGAGAAAACAATGTTGATTTTCTAGCTTCTTTCAAGAGATGGTTTTCAATCAGTTTAGGGAATCTGAAGGACTCCACTGACAGATTTTTGGATGAGAATCCATGAGATGTACAATGATCATGTAAGAGCCAATAGGAAGTAGAACTAGATATTTCTAAAAAGAGTAAAATCTGTACAATACAGTGAGGCAAATATACATCCCATGGAAAGAACAGAAAGTTGGGAGAGAAAATGCTAGGACACAATTTCTCTATTTTTTATGAAAGACTTCCAAAGTTTCTATTTTCTTACTGGACTTTACACTTTGAGTTGATTTTCTTTAATAAAGAGATTTGTGCGTACCCAAGTTCCATGTCTATATCAGGCTTGTATAATATTCCCAGATTAATAAGGATATAAAAGGGGCTACTTGTTTAGGGTATGCATAAACAGACTGGGGAGGACTCAGCTCATCTTAGATCAAGAAGCACTGAAGCTGACCTAAAAAACAAAATAAACCCCTATAAAAACAAGGGAAACCTCATAAATAACCCCAGCAGCATCTATTCTGGAAGATAAATCCTCACACAGCCATGTGATGTCCATAGAAAATATGCAACAGTTTAAAGATTAATACTGGTTACTTTTCAACATTATTGTGTTATGTGTTATTCTGTCACATGTTTTGCTATTTCTCCTTGACTACTCTCCTTTGCCATTTACTTCCTTAAGCACAGTAAAAGACATTCGGCAGGTCAAAAAAGAGAATCATGTTTTTTAAACCTTACGTCTCAAAACTACAATATCAAAGCTTGGTCTAAAGATAAAATTATGTGACCCTGCATTTCTGATTTTAAAGTTTAGCATGGAGAATATGCTTCTGATTGCTGAGTTACATACACTTTGTGAAGCCATAACACTACACAAGATAAACTATTTAAAATATTTCAAATAAATGCTATGAAAGATTGTACTTTTAGATATACTTTGCAAAATATCCTTAGAATGCCATGTACGAGACTTAAAATAAGATTCAAGAAGATAAAATAGTTTTTTAAAACTCTGATTTGGTCCAGGTAACAAAACTAGACTCTTACATGAAAAATGCTTTTACAAGAGCATGAAGCTGAAGTTGTTTGATGAAGTGTTATCTTTCAGCAAAATCTCTTGAAGAGAAATGGATGAATTCCCTCATGTTGAGCTGTTATAAACAGAGCTCTGTCAGTCATGCTAATTCACTCATTGCAAGCACTTGTTTTGTGCCAAAGAAATGTACTGTCTATTATTCAGGGAAGTGCATTGCTTTCCAGACAGTACAGGTCACTTTCATCAGACGTACTGGTCATGGAAAACAGACTGATGCTTGTTCAAATGCTCTCTACAAGGATACTTACAGGACTGTCAATTTATTACATTACATTACATATGCACCAGATACAGAACTAAGATAAATAAAAATTTTGCTTGATATGAATTCTTTGCTTCCCTTCCCATGCTGTACGAATTTTAGAGGGATCCCTTTTCTGATTTCGCAGACAGAAAAGGTTGCTGTATTGGTTTTGTTTCCTTTTCAAGAGAAAATGTTCACTCCCACAGCATCTAAGCATTTTTTTTCTGCACTTGTTCTATATTGTAGGGCAGTTTTTAATTTATTTTTTTCCATTATGGCTGACAGTAACAACAGACCTGTGGACTAATTCAGCAAAGGACAGATGCCTTTTATTAAGCTCTGTAACCAAGCCTGACTTCATAGGTCTGCATACTCTCCTTACAGACTTATATAAGAAAATGTGATACTTGTGCTTGTGTGGGGGCTAAAAATTTTACCTTTTTCTGTTGTTGGATCAGCGTATCAGTGGCCAATGAAATAAGGCTTTGTTTTTACCTTAATCCCACAGCCTTTGCCATGAATTTTATTATTGTCAAACAGAAGCCTCTGTTTCCTGAAGCCCAGCTTTGGAGCCTCACCAGTTGCTGTATTTATTTTTTAACTAGTCTCTTGGGAAATGATAAAACTTGTATTAGTTAAGAAAGCAGTGACCTTTCATTCAGATATTTATTTTCAAATATTTAATGCTAAAATGAATTTGTCTAAAGATTTTAGAGTTTTGGTTGGAGTTCTAGGTCACCAAATAGTATTCAAATAGCTTTTATATCTCTATAGTAAAAGCCAGGTACCTCAGACGACGTTGTCCTTCATAAGTGATTTTGGAGTTGATAGCATAGTTCAAGAAATCCTTTGTACTGACAGCCTGAGAAATGGTTTCAGGATCAGATTTTTAAAGGAATTGAGGTAGCCAACTCTCACTATCCACAAAAGTAGTTTATTATTTCAATACTTCAGAATTCTGGCCCTTTGCCCCTTATGGAAACTTCAGCTTAGTTCTTTTACTTCTATTATCATACATTATTTCTATACACACATATATTTCAAATTAGGATGAAAAATCCTATGTAATTTTCAATAGCTAATTTGCACCTTCAAGAAATCTGATTTTTCCGAAGGTCAATGTCATTAACTCTGAAAAATCTACGCAAGATGCTCAGAAAGCATCAGTCAAAACATTGGCTGCCTTTGCAAAAATAATTGCCATTTTGATAATTTGAATATTTCATAGTATACTCTTCAGGCAGGATGTTGGAAAATTTACCACAGGATAAGTACATAAGTAATATCCTAGCTGTTGACCAGAGAATATCCTGGACTTTATAGGAAAAGCGAACAATCTTTCAGTGCATTAAGTCTTGCTAATGCACAAATTCAAGTACAACAAAAGGGAAAGTAATGAACATGGCAAGGAAAAGCCAACACTCCACATACACAAAAGAATGTGCTTCGAACTAGCCGTTGCTATATAGGGGAGTGTATGTGAAGCTGTAATGAACAGGTAATGGCCAGAGGCTGTCCAGAAAAGCAATCCCAATATTAAAATTGACAAAAAATGGGACACTATGCCACCACCAAGGTCCTTCTTGTGGCTCACATGGTGTACTTTGCAGTTCTGGCTCCCATGTTACAAACAGACACAAAAAAGCCATGCAAGATACAAAGACCTGAGACATGGAAGATTAAAGCATGAAACAACTTCTGTGTGAAGAATGACTAAGTAAGTAGGACTCTTTATCCTCAAAAATGGACAACTGACGAGAGAAAGGAGAAAGGTCTAAGAAAATGTGTAAGGAAACTGGGTAAGGAACAAGTCCTTCCTAATAAGGGCATTGAATAAATTGAGATGTCAGGTATTGAAAATAAATGATAGTCTATACTTCTTTATTACAAACCAAACTCAAGCGTGGAATTCCTCTACATGGAATGCCGTGGGTGCCAAAAGTTTATGCAGATTGAGTAATAAAAGTATTCACAAAGTGGAAGAAAAATCCATCAAGAATTCTTATATCCAAAATCACAGCCTAGAGATTAGGAGCAGGCTGTGGGGGGGTCATAGAAAAAAAGTGTATTTATGTGCTTGCCCTCATATACTCTGTCCTATACAACTGCTACTCTCAGAACAATGAACTGGACAGATTTTTAGTGTGGTCTTACACAAGATA
Organism: Orthonyx spaldingii; assembly: GCA_013397795.1. Taxonomy (NCBI): domain Eukaryota; kingdom Metazoa; phylum Chordata; class Aves; order Passeriformes; family Orthonychidae; genus Orthonyx; species Orthonyx spaldingii. Next base: position 845,651 of record VZTJ01004568.1, read on the forward strand.
TGTTACCAAATTACTTTCAGTTCAGGGGAGGCTAATAAATTTACAAAAGAAAAGTGCTATATTGAAGTAGATTTATACAACTCTTATTATATTAATCCCTGTATGCACTGAACTGAAAGGGTCAAAACTTTCACAAAAACTAAGTATAGAATCACAGTACCACAGCATATCTCAAGTAGGAAAGGACTCATGGATAACAGACTCCAACTCTCTGCTCCTCACAGGACTACCCAAAACTAAACCATATGACCAAGAGTGTTGCCCAGATGCTCCTTGAGCTCTGACAGACTTGGAGCTGTGCCACTCCCTGGTGAGCCTGTTTCAGTGAAGAATGTTTTTGTAATGCCCAATGTGAACATCTCCTGATGCAGTTTCAATCCATCTCCTCATGCCCTGTCAGCAGTCACAGAGAGGGAATCAGCACCAGGCCCTCTGCTTTCCCCCTTGAGGAAGTTGTGGCTGCCCTGAGGTCACCTCTCAGCCTTCTCCAAGCTGAGCAAACCAAGTGACCTCAGCCACTCATCCCAAGTCTTGCACTTGAAGTCCTCCACCACCTTGGTTGCCCTCCTCTCTATGTATATATGATTCAGATTCAGGTTTAACTATGATTTCACAAATCCATGAACACCAATGAGTTATTTACATCATAACCTCTAGTTTACTGTGAGTGCTATGCTTTAAGGAGGGGTAGAATAAAGCAATGGTAACATTAATTTGTATTAGCAATGACTTCCAACACACAGATCAGTTTGTGCAGACAGGTCAGTTATTTCCTTAGAGCTGTTTTTTTCACTTACACCAGAATAAAAATCAAGAGGAAAGTAATTGACATTATGGATTCACACTGAAATCAGAATCTGACGCCTACATTATTTCCTGCTTTAGTCATACAATTTTAAACTTTTAAAAAGCCCCTACAATTTACAGAAATGTTATAAGATGAGAGGTTTTGCCATACTGAAGTGTGTCCCAAGAAGTAGTTAATAACAGAAGATTCAACATAAAACAGGAAAGAGAAACCAAAACTGCTTACTTTGCCCAGCAATCTGTTCTTTCACTTCACTTCCTAAGCAAAGGAAGATCATAAAAAATGCTGCAATGTGCTTAGCCCTGTTTTATTCCTCCTCGTCTTTCAAAAAAGCTCTCTGACCTCATTCAGTATCCCATGTGTACTCTTGATTTAAAACATCATTTATGTTAGGTGGGTAGGTCTTCCAGAGGAAAAAACTCTCTTCCTACATATTTTTGCATACAGTTACAGCAGCCTTCTGCTTAACTCATTAGTTCATCTATCCAACTGGGCAATGATTTCTGGAGGTGGAAAATAGGAAGCAAAATTTTTTCACATTTCTACCCTGCAGATCAATGTGATCAACGCTTGAGAATCAATCATCTGTTCCTTTGCTCATACAATCCTAGTTACTGACCAGAAACTTATCTAAAATTAAAAAATACAGATTTATCTGACCACCACGAAAACCACAGAAATATCTGAAAATCCATTTTTTCTGTACAAGTCAAAACCTTTTAAATTCTTCTATTACTGCTGCAAACCAAAACAACTTCATGATCCTTTGATGCCTGCAATGCTACATGGTAATAGAAAAAAAGAAGCGCTGATCCAGTTTTACTGCATTTTACAGCTTTAGATGTCTATCAGAAGCTCTCCACTCGTCTTCCTGTATGGACACTATAAATCCACTCTGTTTATCTGTCTAAGTCTTACCATGTTTCCAATGGTTTCACAGATAATCTATAAAATATTTAATATTCAACAAGAGCAAACACTAGATAAAAAGTTTTCCTAATGCAACCGAAATAAAAAATAGCACAGACAACAGCAAAAAGCCACTGCAACCCTTAGTAGGAAGGCTGGAAAATTCAGATCTGTAAGCGTCTTTGCAAATATTTCCTATGATTCAGTTCAATCCTTTGCTTTTTACTTTGCAAAGCAAATACTTCAAGTACCACGTAACAGTTATTTGTAAAAAAAGGTTAAGGATAGCCCACACCCACATCATGCAAATTTGTGAGTTAAACAAAATAAAAGGTACAATCTGAACCTGCTTTTTAAAGAAAGGCTTGCTCTTTAAATTAATCTAAAAGACAAATTTGTGGAAACATTTTATTAAATATAATTAGCTTCATAAGAATATACTCATTTAAACTTTGCTATCTAATTTTTAATTGTAAGAAGGAAGGAGATAAACTCAATAGACTGTAGATTTTCAGCTGGGATTTAAAAGAAGGACTATACATACTCTATAGCAATATTCATGGTATTTTGCAGATCTAATAAACATAGATCAATTACTCTTCTCATTCCTCTAACTTTCCTACTTTCATTCACTGAGACCAACTCAAGCAATTGGTAGAAACTTAAAGTGTGGCAACATAAGTAGACAGTACATCTAAAAATAAAATATTCTGCCTTCAGTGTATGATTAAGATGATGAAAATTATCTATGTTGAGAACAAGTTTTCTTGGCTGGCAAGAGATCAAAGAGTACACAGTTCTCTTTAGCATGCCATTTTGCAAGGTCCTGACCACAAAACAGAAAGTGTCCAAAACGATGTTGCTTGAAGCATGCTGTATTTCTGTACACTGCGGTCTGCAATACTAGCATGTGGGGAGGCAATGCTGGGTACTGAAGAGCAGTTTTGGAGAAAGACAAAAGAACATTAATTTTTTATTTATTTGGGAGACAGAGCCCTGACCAAGGAGTAATCTGAACAGCTAAGTGAATATCAGAGTGGCCATGCCTACTATTTTCCAATATCCCACACAGTAACAAAAACATTCCTTTATAAGCAGCTGCATATAATCAGCATCCTTTAAGGAAAACAGAAGCAAATGAAGCTTCTACCATTGTTTCTTCATCTGCAAAACAAGGATGTTGGAAGTTATCTACCTTTTTCAGTATATTTCCCAAAGGAAAAAATGAAAAATGTCAGCATTCTCTATAGTTAAACTTCTATTTCTGATAATATAATGCAGCAGCCATATGACAGGGAAAATATAATCAGAAAAAGCTCCAAGCTCAATTACAACCTGCTTGACAGAAAAGACTGAAAAGTATGTATTAAGAAAAGCCACAAAACCCAGGGTGAATTAAGATTTTAGATGTCTCACACCCTTTGCAGTCCAAGTTAAAAACACATCTGAAACAAATAGTAAACTACTATTTGTGTAAAAACTATAGTGCTACTGCTTTGCAGGTGTAAAGCACATTCAAGAGCACTCAGCCCAAGTAGGAATATCACCAGCATTTCCTGTGACACAAGTTGTGTGGACATATTACATTGGATGTCTCAATAGTTTGAAACCTTGCAGTTTGTAATGTATACTGCACAAAGAGTTTCCCTAGATACTTCCTTACTAACTAAAATTTTTCTCTATACTTCTCAGGACTTGCATTTCAGTATAAACTTTGTCTGGCTATGTAACATCCCCTATAACTTATTTGGTTACTCCACTCCAGTACTTAACACATACCAGGATCCACATAGGACAAAAGTTTAATTCTCATACCACATGGCCATGTAGGTCAAGAAACTAAGCAGCAAAGGAAACGAAGGAAAGATCCTCATGTGGACAGAAAAGGATCTAAAAAAATAGGAAACAAAACCAGTTTTGATTTCACCTTTGAGGGGCCACGACTGAATTCCTAAAGGAATTTGTGCTGGGACTTATGCTGTTGAATATATTCTAAATGACCTGGAAAGGGGGACAAACAGTGGCACAACAGAGTCTGTGAATGATGACAAGTTATTTAAAGCTGGCTGTGGAGAATGACAGAAAGCCTGTATGAGGCTGGATAGCAGGCATTAAAATAGTCAATGATATTTAACACAGATGCAGGCAAAGTGATGCATGTGTGAAAAAAAAAAATCTGAAATTCATATAAACATACAAAATTACAGCCTTTGTGTCACTCATAACCAAGCGTGAACCCTGGAATCATGACAGATTGAGCTGATACCTTTTCAGAATTATGTCAGCACTGCACAAAAAGAGAACTGAGTGAAAAGAATTATTTATTCATATTCATAAATACTATTTATTATATAGAAAAGGACTTGTTAACAAAGCAAAAAGCCCCATGCAACTGAAATAATGTAGTTTCGGTCTTCTCATCTCAAAACCAAGACTGAGGAAGTTCAGAAGCCAGTTGCAAGGTTAGGCGGTATGCAATCCCTTGTGAATAAAACTACTCTGATGTACATTTTGCTTAATTAAATTTGCATTTTCTATGGAACTCCAGGGACCAGATTGTTTTCACTTCCTCCCATCCTGTGTGACATTGGCAAAATCCATTCATATAATCAAACCCTTACCATATTCAATGACAGGTGACATATCATTTAAACATGCAGGCCAAATACTTAGAGTACTTTGAACTTACTACACACAGCTTATGCAGTGTCTTGAGTGGAATCCCATGATATAGGTAGTTTTTAGTATTTTTCAGTGTTACTACAGACTCTACCTGACCTAAGCAGACATCACCTACAATGCAGAGTGGCACTACTGCACACCGTGTAGCCACAGTCAGAAAAACTCAAACATGCCGAAACATTGAGTGAGACATAAATTCTTTACTTAGGAAATTCATTGTCTGCTTTGGCTAGGAATGGCCATGTTCCAATGGGACTAGACTATGTTCTCTGAACAAAATAGAGTGGCCTTTTTGTTTTTCCTTTTGAATCACACCAAAGACATTTCATAGAAAATCTCCATGTTGTTCTATCACTTTGTAACATCTTTTAATTGCATCTCAGCTATCAGAACAGCTAGGACAACTCTCCGAGCTGCCAGTCCCCTGACATCCTTAACCACAGGTTATAAAGGTGATAAAACAGATTGCATTTTATCAGTACACACAACTGTCACTAAGACAGCAATGCCACAAAGTCCTGCTTGTATGCAGAGACTCTTGGGAGGATCACTGGAAGTGCTCATGTTTTCAGACTTATCTCTGCTAACAGAGGCTGAAGGAACACACACAGAGCTGCAGGTGTGACAAGAGGCACCCATCACGGAGTTCTGTCAGAGCAAGGGGCACAGCCATTACAAGGCCGCACCACACAGCCAGACAGCAAGAAACTACTGAACTCCAGAAACTCGTGCTTGTTGTGAAGCACCTTTAGGGAATGAAGTGGCACTTACACAAGAGAAATTGTATTTAAAATAATTCAGTCTTGTCCATACTGGCTGTCAGCTTACTGAAGAATCTCACTCTTGGCAGATAGGCTTTCAAAAGGTAGTGTCATCTGGCAATGATTAAGTCTCAAGGGGATAAATTAGATGTTCAAATTCTGCTGAGATTATACTCTTAGACATTAAAAAAGTTTCCTTATTTTGTAAAAGTGTTTTTTATTAGAGAGAAGTGAACAACTCCATATATGTTGCCGAGTCTAATTATGCTTAATAGTTGAACCAAACCATGCACACTGCTTCCACTAGGGCTTAAAACCAACAAGCAGTAACGAGTATTATTTTCATGGTAAGGCAATGTATATGCCTCCCTGCCTCTTGTGATCTGATTAGTAGTCTATAAAAACCACAGAGGAGATCCCCAGACAGAAGTCTGGGACTGGCAAACCAAAAACCACTTACATATGAAGCCCAAACAGAAAGAGAGTATTTTCTAGTATTTTTATTATCATCTTTAAAATCAACATACTATTTTAATCATCCAATAAATTCCTATTGTATTCACCATCTTGTTTGTCAGAAAAATGGTAATTGAATCATTCTCCTACTGTTTGCATTAAAATAAAAAAAAACCTTCTGTTCTTAGTTAAGTTATTCAATGCCATTATCAAGATTTAAAAATTTTATTTACATGTTGCCCAGTAAAGAGAAAAAAGAACACCCAAGCAGTTAAAAAAATCACAAGTGATTACTTTCCTAGGAATAGACAATGCAAACTCCTTCTAGTCCCATTCTAATCTTACCCCATTTTTGGGCTACAATAGCAGAAGTTTAGGTAAAAAGAAAATCAAAAACCTTCTTAAATATTATGAAATTCCACATAAAAATTACCTTCATGACAGCAGTCTTCAGCCTCCTAGAAATCTCACCACATGCACACACAAATCCTGCATGATTGGCAGGCTTCCTGTGCCTTACTAATGCTCAACTGTGGCACAGCGGGAAGTCTGTTAGGGCTTGAAAAACCTACCCTGAAACAAATGGGAACCTTTCCATTAATTCCAGTGGGCTCTGGTTCAGACTGGTTAAGCATCAGCAGTAACAAACAAGGAATTTACACCCTAGCAACTCCTCTTAATCAAATAAATGAAGCTAAATTCCCCTTTATCCATACAGTTCAGTAGACACGATGCGTTTTCCACAAACCCTTCACATGAAAGGCTTCTCCATTTGCATTTACAGCAATGACTTCTGGCAACAACACATAAGCTTTAATCAACTCCTCAAATAAAAGTGATTCTGAAAACAAAACAAATGTGCCAATACATGATTTACCAATTCTCAGAAGAAAGAGTTTAAGAAAATAAGAATACACATGCCATGAATTATACCAAAACTGAGCCTTATGGATGAGCAGATAAAAATGAATTCCAGAGTAATTTTCCCTTCTCCAAACCCCACGTCACTATGCTCTAAAGTTCTAGAAAATCTAGAAAGTGTTTACTTAAAAATATTTCTCTGCAGCACTGAAACAGCAGAATAAAGGCAGACTTGAGATAACAGGTACCCAAATACTCGATCCTTTACAGGAGCAAGGAGCCACAAAGGGGAACACAAAGTCAAGAAACGAACCATAACTTCACTGCAGTAAAATTCAGGAAGCCACCCAGTAACTTTTCTTTGTGGTCAGCATTGCTTCCCACAACCACATCTTCTGAACTTTCCTCCAACGGCTTTTTTCCAACTGTCCAATAGTTTCCTCCCTGAGGAAATTCTCAGGCCACACCAAAAGCACTGGTACAAAAGCAGTGCTACAAAACCAACTGAAGTACTTTGATTGTTACAAACAGTTTTGAACAGTGACCTCCCAATTTTCAGGAGAGATTTCTTCCCAACTCTGTGGAAGTCTGTACTTCACATTTCACATCATATTATACATACAAATACTTTGAATGACAACGTAGAAAATAAGTGATGGGATATCCAGATGGTTTTGGGTAATTTTGACTTCCACTAACACCAAATTTGTACATAAAACTTTCAATTTATATAAGAAAGTAAGTGAAGTTAGCGGGTACACCATTTGTAATAAATTCTTAACATTCTACTATCCTGTAAGTCTTACTTCAATAATATCTGTGTTCTTCTAGCAATCAAGATGCAAAATATTCTGAAGGCACAGCGTGTTCTGCATTTGCAAGTGATCTGGCCTATAGTATGACTTGCAGACAGTCTACAAATACATTAAATCCCAGGCCTCTACATTACACCATAAAAACCAGAATGGTACACGAAAAAAAAATAAATTCCAGATTTCCTTTGGTATTTCCCAGTTTTTAAGTACCTGGATCTGGGGAAAACAGAAAAGGTTGCAGGAAAGTTTAATGAGAGAACATAAGAACAGAGAGATAGCTTTCAGAATATACCATTTCTGGTGGGGGCCACTGCAGCAATTGGAAAATGGTACCGTTCACGTTGTTCATCTGCACACAGAATACAAGTAGCATGGATCTACAGATTGTGTCAGAAATGACAATATATTTTCATTCTGTTTCAATTTCTTTGCTTTATGTTTTTGATTAAGCACCAACATGTATTACTTGAACACGAGATTTTTTTCCTTCTAAATTTCAAGAAATAATATATTGAACATGATTGACGTTTTTATTATATACCCATGACCACAGTGGTTACAGTATCAAGAACAGTGAAAGGACTACATTTTTCATTTCCACTGGTGAATATTGAATCAAGTCTCTGACATACACTCAAAATCTGGACTGTCTCTAATTTAGTAATATAACTTATACAGTCCCTAAAATCTTAAACCACTTGCATGAATCAACTACTCACCTGCAAGATAAGACGATATTTTCAAAGAAAATTCTATTGAGAACTAAAAAAGCTAAAGGACAAAAGTTATAGTTAGTAATTTTTACAGTTAGGAGATACACTTGGACCTTATATATCTTCTATTTATAAACATCAGGTCTTTTAAAATGCCACATTTGTTTGTTAACAGCATGGAAGCAAACTGCCGCTCTTCATAGATTTATAACTCTCCATTTATAACTTTCTTTCCCCTATAGCTACAGAAGCAGAAAAAGTCTTTAATACAAGTAGATAAGGATTCCCCAAGCAAAATTCTCACTTGACCATAAACAGAAAATTTTGCACTGTCTTTCACATGGATGTACTATAAATTTGTTGGTGCTGTACTGCAAACTTATTTTTAGCATTTTATACAATGGAAACTTCATGACAAGAATTACCTTTTGCTGGACTTGATTCTGTGGAGCACCCTGTCGCTTAGTTTTCATCAAGAAATGTACAAGACAAAGCAAACTGCAGAAGGAGTTTTAATAATTTCTCCTTACTGCTTTGGCAAAAAGCATATTGTTATCTTGGCATTACTACAATTCGTATTCCTCCAGCAACTGATTCAGCTCTTGAATTCAGGTACCCTATAGCACATAGCTCAGTCAACTGAATTATAATCAGCTCTGGTTAAAAATGCCAGTCTCACCATGATCAGTGTGATACTCTGTGAATTATCTTAAGGCCTTTATTGATAACTGCTGAACTTCAGCAAATCTCAGTCAATGAACTTCAAAAATGAAATTAGAGTATCTTTCACAAAAATGCAGGAATTGTTTTAAATTTCCTGATTATAATGGGTAATGTTATAAATTTATAGAGTATTCTTTCTTGGGATATATTCTTTCATGGGATATATGATTTGAACTAACTTCATTGTATTGTTTCTGAATTAACTCCTACTTACATGAGTGAAATCTTGGGAAGAAATGGAGAAATGGGAAGAGATGGAGAAACAGGCAGGAAAAAATGTTATGGATATTTATCTTAACATTCACAGTCACCATCATCCACAATAAAGCCAAAATTTAGAGCTTACTGAGTGTTTCAGAAAATACATACATTTTAGAGTCTTCAACAACATAGTGAAATAGTTAAATATCAAACCCCCAGCAGGTCATTTAGACTATTTTAAGGAAACTATGGAAGAATATCTTGTTTGGGAACAGACTGTTTTTGTGTAGACATTGCTTGTTGTACATTAACAAACTTTTAATCATAAAATTATTTAGTGCTTCTTAGAGTTTTGTCTTCTTATGAAGCACCAAAGACAAAAAATCTCATAGAAATCAAAGCTCAAAATTACAAGGTAGCTTTGAATACCACTGTTCAATTAAGTAGCATTTCCCCTCTTCACAATGACAAACAAACACTATCAATGTGAGAGCTGAACAAGTCCTTCGTGGCTATTTCTAGGCCTGTTGTAGTGCTGTAAATTGCTGTTTTAGGGGATGGTCTGTACTACAGCAGACACACAACTCTCCCCACCAGAGACGAAGTCTTGCACATTTTTGAAAAGGCTTGAAGTCACACAAGGCATCTTCCTCCATCTACAGTTCTTTGTCTTCACCCAGATAAAGTAAATTCATTTTTGCTTTGCTGCTCATTCTTCTAAAGTCAACAATTTTTCCTTCATTTTTATAGTGAATAAAATACATATTCTACAGTGTTTTCTGAAAGATAGCTCATTAGTCAGTACTAGACAGTAGAAAGTGATTTTTCTATTTCAGATACAGAAATAGAACTTTAATATTGGCTTATCCCATTTATAAGGTGCATTTCTGAAGTTGCACAAGTATTTGTAGCTCTGATGCCTTAATGTGAAAATTCATGAAAATATGCCAGAAGAAAGAACAATCTTGTTATAGCCACTTTAAAATGCAGATGACTCTGTGAGCCTACAAGGCCTTTGCATATATGTACGTTGTACTGATTCCTCTTTTTTTGAACCGTGATGTGCAGAGTAATTATTTCACCTCAACAAGGAAACACTGGAAATGTCAAGGGCTCTTCCAACCTATACTGTGACAATGAATTACTGAAGAAATAAAGGGTTTTGCTACTTCACTGAAGAACGACATTTTGTGACCTTTTGCTGCTTTATAGCAATAATGAGTTTTCTACAAAACTCTGAGTCTTTCTCTTATTTTATTAAAATAAAAATATTTGAGGAATAGCCTTGACCTTAACCTTGAGGGAATGAACAGAATACTGATCTTAAGAAGCAGATCAGCCCTGAGACACTAACTTCCTGCTATCATGTTGACAAGGTATGCTGTACACGAACTAAAACAGTGAAGCGCACCTATCTTAATTCACTTAATTAAATGCTATGAACATCTAGATCTAGTATTATTCTTTCTAATGTCAATTTTATTGTGTCATGTTTGATTCCAAAGGGAAGATTTATACTAGAGTATCATATTCAGTCTCTTACCTTTCAAAATATATACTCTGCTTAATTTCAACAAGAGTAGACATTTGAAGTATTCACCTTCTTTTTTACAACATATTATTTCTTTTCAAAAATACCACATCATACAAACAACTTTGTTAAATCCAGAATCACTGAGGGCAACAAAAAATCACGGTGCACATCAACTGGGTGAAGTATTTATCCAGGTTATTATATACTTACACAACTACAGAATTTTAAAAATGAAGTTATTCTAAATAAGAGCAAACTTAATATTACAGCCTACAATGTTAAACATCACAAAAAGAGAGACAGCAGAAAGAAATGTTACACTTTCACTTCCAATGGGAAAATAAGGAAAATAAAAATCAAAATCTTACTTTTTCAAAAATTTTTAAAATTTTGACTGATTGTAATGGAACTTATGAATTATTGAAGATCTGCCATTTTGTGGTGGCCTTATATGTGAAACACCCAAACCCCATCTGCATCATTGTAAGGATGAAGTGTTGAAGGTAAAGAGAACTGAGCAGCAACTCTAACAACCTGTGCACAATTAAAAGTTTTACAGCTTATGGCTTAGAGATATTTCATTTGAAAAATGTAATCTACCATTTATGTCAAGACCTGTACAAAATATAAAATGCTAGCATTATGTTAAAATAATTGTAGAATACAATGGAGCATAAAAAAGCAGCATAGAGGGATTTCTGTATTCCCATCATGATACTTGCATTACACACTTAATCAAGTGACCTAACATTTCTAAATTCTAAAAGAGATTATCTACATCCCAAAGGAAACACGGGGATTAGTATTTATGAGACTCACCAAACATGCAATCCTCTAGTATTGAATACTGCAGGGATGGATGGTTCACACTGAGATGCAGATGGGCTAAGAGCCAAGGCAATGTAGAACCACAGTACAAACTTCCTGACAGCAAGAGCTACACCCCAGGAACTCATATAGCTGACAGTCAAAAGAAAAGCACCACTTATCTCTCATGTGAATGGCAGCAGAGCTAGCTGGAACAGCAGCCTCCCATTAAGGAGTGGAGCTGAGCTCTGCCCAGAACTGCCAGGTCAGCATGACATGCACTGCATTAAGTGGTTGAGGAATCCAGGGTCCTATGTTGGCAACTCCTGCCTTATAAACTTACAGGGGGTCATTGCAATTTATAATTTTCTTGAAATGGGAAGATGACAGAGTTCAGATGGTCAGCATGCATATGTATAATTTTGCAGAAAAAGGGTAATTTGGAGAAGCAAAGAGTATATCTTTGTTTTTGTCTATTATTGACTGCTCTCCCATTCCAGCTGTCACTACGTAAGCCCAGTCAGCCGATCATACTGGTCAATTTTCTGCACAGTTTTGACTCAAGAGTAGATGCTGGGTCTTAAGCATGTCACAGACATGGAGTATATTTATCGCATTCAACGCCCACCCAGCACATTCATCCATGCATCTTTTGCTGCTACTGAATAACTCCATTACGACAGATTTTTTCCCACTTTTTTCTTCTTTTGTTTTCCGTTTGTTAAATAATTCTAAACAAGCTAGATCATCTGTAATAGAACTGGGCAAGAAGTAATTTCTGTCCTACAAAGCCTCAGGAATCAATTTGCCTTTTACCTAGGCAAAGTAAGTAATAAATGGGACCTAGAGGAGTCTAGAGTGTCTATTCCTTAATCAGGATGAATCATTTTGGTATATGTATGGATATAATATATAATGCTACAGCAATTATAATGCAATTTTAATGTCCATGAACGACACATCAGTCCCAGAACAGAAAAGGTTTCTCTATTGCAATACATCATATATTCATTCTGCATATAGCAGATCTAACCCATTATAAGCAATCATTTCTTTTGGCAATTAATAGTGCAATATATGAGGTAATGCCTTCTTTCAAATGTCAAGAAGAGCAATGAAAAATTTGATTAATTTTGCTCTAAGCAAATAAAAGTTTGGAGAAAAATCACAAAATGTTTTTACAAGTTCTCTGTCTTGGATGTCTGCCTCTGAACAGATATATCTTCCAAATAAATTGACTACAATTAGTAATCTACAATGTTATTATGCCTTTGAAGTTTTAGTTCATGGTTAAGCCTGGAATTTTAAATGAAGGTAAAAGTTTTTTTCAGCCTAAGCCAACCCCACCCAAAACATATTTATTTTGAATACATCCTTCTAATTTAAAGAAATTCAAGTTCTTTTTGAAGAGAAAGTGATGTCTATAAGACATGTAGTCTATAAGATCTTGCGAAAGTCATTAAATTTATTAATAAATTTAGCAAGTCAAATTAAAACTAATACAGTGTATATTGACAGATTCTGATTAACAACTCTGAATTAAAGGGTGCATTTCCTTTCAGCATGTTATTTAGTTCTGATTCTCAAAATAAAATTGCCTTCTGTGGGATATAAAGTTTCAATGCTGCTTCAAGACAGGCCATCTAGCAATGACTGTGGTCAGAAATAAGTTTGGTTTAGCAGTTAGGGGAATTGAGACTTAAAACCAGTTGGATTTTAATTTAGCTGAATCACCAAAACTTGATGAAATGCCATAAGGCTGTTTAAAAGACAGCAGATCTTTCACAATGGAAGAGATGATGTCACCTGCACAGCTGCCAAACCATCAACAACTTGGCTATTTTTTTGTTTTTAAAGACAAAGTCACAAAAATGAGACAAAACAATTTTGTTTCTTTTCTCTTCAAATGTATGTAAAGCAGATTTTTGATGTATGCAATTTTTCTGCATTTTATTTGTGCTATCTTAACCTATACATTACAGAGAAAATTATACTCTCAACATAATTTTAGCTTTCTGTTTTTAATTTTCTTATTTTACTACTGAATCCTTAAAGTTAACAGAAAATGTGGATGTTTCAGACCAAATCCTGAAAGACAGTAATTTTTTTCCCAGCAAATTTTTTTCCCAGCAAATTTACATAATTGTAAATTCTGTAATAAACTACAAATCTACATTGAGACTAAGCAATTGAGACATACATTCATGACTTCTGAAAACAATGAACAGTGTGTTGAAGACACAGCCAGAAAGACAAAAGTAATGGCTTTTAGCTAGGAGGGAGAGGAGCAATCACCTCTGAGGCGCATGGGTCCAGCTCCATCTGCAGAGCTCACCAGACTGGTTTAGCACAGCAAGGTTTAACCAGAAGATGTGGTTTCCCACTCCTTCCCCCCGGGGTTCTGGCTCCAGAAGCAGCCAGACAGCACTAGGAGGGTTGCCTCTCCCTCTGCCTCCCCTCATCCAACCACACACCGTCCTTGCCCCCACCTTGGGTTGCTGCTGGCATCCATCAGTCCCTGCAATGTGCAGATTCAACCTGCATGACAGAGGAAAACCAGGCTAGCAAGTTGGATCGGTTCACAGAGGTGTCCAAGGAGTGCCAAAATGAATGTGAAATAAGTACTAGGAGCAAGCGGCTGGGAATGGAGAGAGGAGAAAGTAAAGCACATCCCCAACGGCAACCTGTTGGATCACTTAATCATGTATCATGAAACAGAAACCTCACAGTTTAATTTCAGAGCCACAAGAATCAGTCTCACCTGTCCCCCAAAACTCCTTCTAGCCCCATTCTTTGTGCCAAAATGAGCACTTGGCTATCCAGCATACATCTGGAGGGGGGAAAAAAAGGTTTATTAAAACCTGAACCAGTATCCTGACCTGGTTCATGGCTCTGTGAGTAGTTGAGGTGACTCATGAGAAAGGGGAGCAGTGGTGAGGCACTGTGGGAAGCAGGATATCCTCTGTGGTAGCAGCAGCAGCCTACTAGCTTAAACTCCATGGAACTACTGTCTCTGACTGAGGCCCCCAATGTGGTCAGAACTGATCTTGGCTGGTGAGTCCAGTGACCAGACCCTCCAACTGCTACCAACCAAACATTGATCCCCTGCTGCCAGTCACACAGCTACAGGGCAGGTTGATTCAGCTCACTGATGTGGTAGAAACCCTTTCTCCTCTTTTGCCTGGCTACCCAAAACAGTCTGAAAACTGATCTGGCAGAAGAATCATCTTGTCACCATGTGATTTCTACATCTAACACAAGTGAAGGGGGAAGGATGGCAGAAAAGGAGAGGACAGGCTGGCCATCTTGGCAATAGCTCACCACCAGACTGGCTTTGCAACCCCCAAAGACCACAACCCATCCCTCTCTTCATCCTAGCTTTGGAGATCCCACCCTAGCTTTTCATTCCACTCTCTGCTCTTACATACAATTGCTGTAGGTCTGCACCACAAACCAGATCAGTTCGTTGAGAGAAAAGCTTGTTTTCAACCCCAGCCACTCCAGTGGGCTGCCACAGGTCAGAGGGAGCCTGCAGGCAAGGTCTGCGGCCAGGAAGAGGAACACCAAAAGAGTTTTTCAGCACTAAAGATGAAAAAAGAAGCATTACAGTTTAAAACACTTCCCATATGTGTCAGACCACAGGAAAGGTTTATGTTTGAATGAAGAAAGTCTGCCTTCTGAGAGAGAAGATGATTTACTTGAAGTAGTCAGTGAAATTAGACTTGAGCACTTTTTTGTAAAATAGAACTGCAGGCGAACTAGTTTACAGTTTGCCTAAACCCTCTTGTGTTGTTTAGTATTAACAACAGGAAAAGTGCAGTACTTTGATACAAGACTAGTGAAGGGCTACAGTGTTTGCCACTGGATGTCAGGTCCTGAAAAAAAGGTAAGTAGATGTAGTAGATTCATCACACCTGCTGGAGTAACCCCAGGTGATGTCCAGAGATCAGAAACATTCTCAGCACTCCGTCTGAGAAGTTGAAAAGTTATGTGATGTTACCCCACAAGTGGTAAATACACAGCCCAAGGTCAGTTCTAACAGACCACAGCAGCAGAGATGTTGTTAGCTCTGTAATCCAGACATCATGTCTTATTACTTTAACTTAACATTCTATTGAAAACTTGGCTGTAACAGTTGACTTGTCCCTAAACTAATTAATGTCTTTTTTACAAATTCTCCCCTGAAGGAGTGCTTATTTTGGTGTAAAAAACCTGAACAGAAAAAAAGCTCAGTTTTCCTATTTCAGTTTTAAAAACCCTATTAATTACATGAGACATCCCATCATTCATGCTACTAAATATATACATATTATTAGTTTATTCTCATAGAGATGAAGATAAATTCATCCATTAAATAAAAATATATTATGGTGAAAGAATGTATACATTACAGGCAAAACCACTCAAGAGTTCAGGAACACTGAACCTGCACTGAGTGCAGGTAAAATAGTAACTTAATGCTCTACATGTGCCCAACTACAACAGCACTGTCTTCTCGCCTGATTAACCACAACAAAACCTGAAAGTCCTTTCTTTGTTATGTTTAACAGAATCTTAAGATTTAATTGCCTATTTGCGGTTCTACACTACTCTGCAAACCCAAAGATTTGGCTAATCTTATCTTCCAGTTATTATTTCACTTTCTAATTCAAATTTCTACCAAAAAAAAGTGCATTAGTGTAATAGGAATACTTCATCTGACACAAGATGATTTAGGTGATGTGATTTTTCAACGTAAACTAGGACAAGAGCAAAATGTGCAAAAAGAAGGTAAAAGGTTATAGAGGAGTTTAGAAAGAACCCAGAAAAACTTGCAAACATGTATTTTAGCACCACAGGCAAATGACACCAATGTCAAAACAGGTAGGACACAGAAATAATAAACAGTTAAGGAAAGAGCAAGACTCCAGAGTAACACAGTTTATCATCTTGGTGACAAGAAGATTGCATGGACAGTTAAAGATGGGGTTTTTTTAAAAAAAAAAAAGCAAACCAACAAAACATGAAGACAGCTCTGATTGTTGAAAGTCTGAAAGTACTTGTATATTCCACCTTTTGTATCTCCCTAATCTAAACATAATCTAAACCTAATCTAAACACCAGAATAATTTTTCTAGATATTAATTCTATTACTCAGTTTCAAAAAATGAAAAACAGACAGTAAATAGAAATCAGATGACTTACATACATATACAATTACTCCTAATAACTCAGGCTGTTAAATAGTAATTTTAATCCTTATATGACAAAGCATAATTTCACTAGGAAGCACAAAGTAATTTGCCAAAAGAATAGGCCTTTGCTGAGAAGAGACAGGGAAATGCTATATGGTGCATAAGAACATGTTGGTGAAGAGTTAAGTTTTTGTTTTTAATTACTGCAGTTTTGAAAGGGACATAAAAACATTGTAAATTTACAGGCATGGATATAACTTCCTCTGTCCATGATTCCTAAAAGCCACATCTCATCCATCATAAGAGTTCCACCTACTACAGCTTCTGACCCCCAGTCTCACTCCCTGCCAGCATTTCACACAGTGCACACAACAGCTAAGGATACGCTGTATGTAGCAAACAGTGAACAACCATCAGAGCATGGCATCATGGAAGAAATTTGGGGCCATATTTCCAAAGAGCTCAGCTTCCTGAAAACCTCCTTTGCTTGTCACCCTTCTGCTTACTCCAGGAATTTGTCTACTCAAACACCTCCACTGAGCTCAATCACAGGCCATTCCCATAAGGAAAAGATGGTCTCCGAAGTATACCTCACCAGGGCATAACACTGTACAGGAATGCTATGACTCACTGAGCATTTTTTGAAGGGAAATTGGAGTAGCTACACCTTAATTCAATCAGTATGTAGGAATTATCTTCAGGCAGTGCTGCCCAGTCACCACTAGATAGGCACAATGTTGCTTCTTCTCAGAAAGCATCACAGAACCAGATGTGCATTGCAAAAGGCCACCTTCCCCATTTCCATCCAGTTATTGCAGCACAACATGTCCCGCAGGCAACAGATCACTGTCTCCATTGCACTACTTTTTCTCTGCCTGGATTTACTTCTTTATATAATGAAATACAGAAATGCTATAAAAACACTGGAAGGGACCTGTTCCAATGTTCTGTATGAAAAAAATGTCTGACTGAAAAGTTTGTAGTCCTTAGCAAACTAGCAATGTTGAATCATAAAACACATGGTGCTTGAGAAGAGCTATAGAATTAGCAAACTTCAGCTCCAATTCATGTGATTGTGTCATTAAGGATCCAACCCACATGATTATGGAACAAAAGCAATCACAAGGCTTGGAATTTCTCAGCTCCTCACAAACTCAAGCTTTCCATTTGCAAGGTCATATCATATGGCTGTATCAAGATGCATTAGGGTGAGCAGTTCATTTGGAACTCTGCAGAGAGGGTTTGGAAAGGGTTGTTGGCAGTGCGCCTCCCTGTGTACCTCAGGCACACAGCTGCTCCTCAAGATTTCCATGTCCCAAAGTACTTTATTCATTACTCAGCAGTGTTTCAGAGCTCTCTGAAATACAAAGCCCATGCTGATCGTGTTGAAGTACTTACACCATCTAGGAGATGATGTTTCCATATTTTAAAGCTATTTACTTAAAAGCAAAAGGCATCCTACTGCATTTTGTTTCACCTGGAAGAAAATACTTCACTTACAGAAGACAAGTGTTCAGAAGATAAACTGTGCGTTTAATAAATCTTGAGCATACTCACATGGGAAGTCATCCACAAACATGGGGTCTATGTTATGCAGCAGTTCCACTCTGGGAGAAGGTCTTCCTTCACTAAGAGAGATTGCAAAAGGAAATGTTAATTACCTTCTACAGCTCATTAGGATTCTATATCCTTTATTTTAAGGCTTTTTGTCATCTTAATGTAATGTAAGCTCGTAACTGTAAATTGATTACTATCAACTGTAATCTGAATGCTCCTCTCCAGCTGAGTAGCAACAAATTTTGCCTCTATAAGTGCTCCCTAACTTCAGTGGTGTTTATTTGGATTATTCATAAGTTTACACAGTACAGAATTGGCTCTACCAGAGCAGGGTTTTACAACAATCAGCTTTAAGAGTCAAACTTCGCAACATAAGCTGGCATGGCACTTGCTGTGCTCTCTGCATACCTGAACAAGTGCTGGAAGCATTATGGCTGGGTGCCTCAAATAACACCACAGGCATTACTATCCCACAAAAAACCCACCTTTGATTTCTAATTGAGGTCACAAGGCTTATTCAGATACTCCAAATCTTGTTGTGTTAAAAAAAAATCATCCTTATTTTTCTAGCCATTCCATTCATAGAGATGTTGTGGAGTAAGCCTCTGAACCTACCCATAAATTTTCTTAGCTACGTAAATCCCAGACTTAAAAAACTGAGTAAAGGACATTTACTCCTTATATGGGTAAACGAAATTTACTCCTTATAAAGAGTAACCTGAGTAGTAAAAAAAAATTAGAAAGAACCTTGGCTACATGAAGACACAACAATAATTTCTTATTTGACAGTGAGCCTAAGTACATTCTTTCAGAAATTGTGAAATAATTTAATTTTTTTTTTTTTTTTTCATTAAGGAGCTTAACTTAAGATACAAAAATTCAGCTGGGGCCCTTAAACTTCTTGACATTAAGAATAAAAATATCAGATAATATAAACCTTAGTGGAGACCTAAAAAATTACAGTTACTTTATTATACAAAATATATCATTAAACAATATTTACCTGTAATTTAAAATTTTCAGTAACAAACAATTAAAATAATATTTTCCTATTACATTTCTAAAACCATTTCTGGATGCTACATTTTGAATGAGTACAGAACTAACAAGAAGAACTAGAAGATTAAATGTGTTCAGGTAACATAGTATTGTAATTAATACAGAGGAATTGCATCAATTAAGCTACAGTGTTAGTAATTCAATGTATAGAACTGTCACAAAAATGTTTTTCCCAAAATGTGGGTGAAAAGTTAATTGCACCCCAACACACACTCTAGTATCTATAGCAGTCACACTCTTAATTAAAGAATGCTTGGCCTTATTTAAACAAATTTTATCTTAGTTTTAATAAATTCTAACTGTGTCTGTGCTCCATTGACAGCTGTGGTCAAGTGTGCCTTTCACCATCTGTTCAGAGGTAACAGTAACAAGAACCAGTTAGCAAAAGTTAAACCAGGATTCAAATTTATAGCCTGTGATTGACCCTGCAATAACTGCCTGGGAAGATTTTCTTGCAATTTCTGAGCTGTATCTACATTTTTCAGTATATTTTAAAAGAAAGAAACTACCAGTATTATGCTAAGTAATCCAGTATCTTCCACCAGAGTCAAATATAGAAGAATTAAGTAACTTACTCCTATTTACTTCTCATCTTTATAGATTCAATACTCATACAGTACCACTTAGTATTCACACAGTGCTGTGTGACCATCAGGGCCAGGGAAAGGATTCTGCCCCTCTGCTCTGCTCTGCTCTTTTCTGCTTGCTCTGCTCTGCTCTGCTGAGACCCCACCTGCAGTGCTGCATCCAGCTCTAGGGTCTCAGCACAGGAAGGAGATGGACTTGCTGGAGCCAGTCCAGAGGAGATCAACAAAATGATCAGAGGGCTGGAGCACCTATCTTGCAAGTAAAGGCTAAGAGTTGGGTTTTTTCAGCCTGGAGAAGAGAAGGCTCTGGGCAGCCCTCATAGCAGCCTCTCAGTACTTAATAGGAGCCTACAAGAAAGATGGATACAGACTGTTTAGCAGGGCCTGTTGTGACAGGATGAGGGGTGATGGTTTCACACTAATGGACAGTTGATTCAGATTGGATATAAGAAAGAAATTTTTTATGGTGAGGATAGTGAAACACTGGTACAGGTTGTCCTGAGAGGTAACAGATGATCCATCCCTGGAAACATTCAAGGTCACGTGAACAGGGCTCAGAGCAACCTGATCTAGTTGAAGATGTCCCTGTATAAGGCAGGAGGGTTGGCCTAGATGACCTTTAAAGATCCCTTCCAAGCAGCCTATTCTATGATTCCATATGAATCTGTGATTATATGAAGTGTATTCATAGTGTTCAAGCAGACTTGTGTTCCTATCACCGAAGGTAACTTCCTTTATAATTTTTAACATGGACAATGGATATTATACACTAAACATAGGTATTTGCATTACTGCTGGTAGAAGACAAAAAATAAAGATTATATTTGTAAGTTTTTCATGCTGCAGTTGTCATTACTATTGAATTTATTTTTGTTCTGGGATAGAACACTGGTATTAGTATCTTGGAGATATGATTTATATGTAATCATGAGATATACTCCCTGAAGCTTGTGATGTCACTGCATTAAGCTCTGTAGACCTATTACATGGTACTGAACTGCTTTTCAGTTTGAGTGTTAGTCCAGTAATTCTTGTTGTACAGAGTATGGACGTTTATCACCAGCATATATCACAAAACAATAGCCAAAGAATTTGGTACTGTATGTTGAAAAAAACATCTCACAGCAAAAGATATTGGGAAAACAAAAACAACATTTTAGGGACAACAAATAGGAAATTTACACCTGTAACAGAGATACCTTTACCTGGAAGTGCCTTAACTCTGCCCTCCTTCCCATTCCAAAACTCCACAGAGACACGGACTCAACTACAGATTCACACTGGCAGATGTTCTGCAAGGGTATTTTGCATCAGAAGTATAGTCCAGCCAATTGAGCTACAATAACAAAGCAATAACATTCTCTAGGAAAACCTGCCTTTGTATTTTACTAACTGCCTGTGTAACCATATCTTACAATGCTCTAATTTTAGAATATTTATTTTTAGACTTCAATATCCCAATACGTCATCCCTCCCCCTAAACATAAGGAACTTTTTTTATCGTCTGGTTATTTTTCTACCATGTCTGATGGTAGAATAATTAAGATATGTCTTAATTATTTAATTAAGCAGTTAAAAGCTGCTGTTTTTCAAATCAGTCCTCTATGTAAGAACAGCTTAATGAAAGCACATGGCCTAACTTCAATGTTGATAGGAGAATCAGCTAGTTCATGCTGACTGTTGCTCTATCTTCTGATTTGCAAAGTTCTTAAAACATGCAGAAAGAGCTATTATTCCTTAGTGAGCACAAACAAAGATCTACATGCAATCTTTCATTTTTGTTGTTGTTAAACAGCCAGAAGGTGTCCTTGGAAAGGAATCCAAGGTTTTTCAGGGTAAGTCTGCTTGTCTTCCACAATAACATTCTCAGTGTCACTAAGAAAAAGCTGAGCCTTTATAACCTTGTCATATTTCTCTGGGTCTTGTTTGTAATGCTTTCCTAAAAGAATTATATTTCAGATATGCTGGAAATAAACATTACTCTCAGCTTTAGACTGCTCTCCCTTCTGCATTAATTTATACCACAACAATTACTTTTCTTTTTAAACAGGTGCTTTATTCTTAAAAAAAGAGTACCCATTCAGTATGGAAGAATTCAAGTTGATCTTACTTCATTTACTTCACCCAATCAATTACGATATTTCCAACATTATAAAAATATAAAAATGAAATTTGCCCTACAAGAAATAAGTAAAACTTTAAACTCTCTGCTTACTAGTAAGCTTTGACAAAATAATAGTTATTTGTACTGTATTTTTTCCTGAATCTCTCACTGCCTATCATACTGCTTCATGTGGTCTACCATTCCATTTTTCTGTTAATGCAAAATAAAATACTTTCTCTGACCATGGACACGTTAGATATTCAGTACTGAAAATCAAGATGTATAAAAAAAAAATGTATCAACCAAAGCAAATTTTTATATAAGAAAAACTATTTTGCCTAGTGTCTTGATTTCAACAGAGTAGTAAGCATCTGGAGAACAGATGTTTCTTAAAAATGCAAGTGCCTTTTGAGATACTTGCTTGGAAATATGCAGTACAATTTAGACTCCTTGACTGGCTGCATTTTAGTACTGTTCTTGCTATTAGTATTGTTCTATTCTCAATTGCTATTTTTGTAAAATAGATCAGTGTTATTATCACTGTATTTTCAGAAATAATTTGTAATATGTACATGATTTTAGATCTATATTGTAATCTCACCCATGGTAATCTAAGGCAATAGAAAAGGGAAATCTACTATGATTTATTATTTATTTATGAACCTTTGTAAAACATTGATACCTGAGATTGCAAAGATCTGATAGCTATCCAAAAGTAGGTTGACACAGTGATACTATGCTGAGTTAGTTTCAAAAAGAAGTTAGAGATATCAAAGAGGAAGTTAAATGGCATTTCAAAGGAGGAAAATAATTGCACTTGGAGGAAAATAAAAATTATGCAGTACTGGTTTCATTATATGCTGCAACAAAATTTTGCATGGAAAAATAGTCCAAGATTGCTATGAATGGAGAAAGACTGGTAAATCTGTGTGTGGAAATAACAGCACGAACACAAGAGCAGGGAAAGGGCTCTTTTAACAGCCCACGCTGATGACAATCCAGACTAGCATGTTAGCAAAACCCCAGCACATCAAGGCCAGTTCCACTGGACAGGGACATCTGGAGACAAAACAGTGACAGCCCTCAGGGACTCACAAAGGTGGCGCAGGACATAGATGCACCGTCAAAAGGATACGAACAGGCATAACCAGAACTTGTGCACAGTTACTAACCTAAGAAGAACACAGAAGAAGCTTGAAGAACATCACAGCTGGCATCCCTGGACCTTTGCACCACAGCAACAGATGCTGGGCCTATCGTGCTCACAAACATCATGGTGTCGGGATGCCAGGTGGATGGCTTGAAATCCTCTGCCCCTGTGTCTGGCTGGGCAGACTTCCTAGACATACACACCTCTTGGTGGCTAAGACTGTCAGGCTGTGAGAGTGTGAACAAAACGTGCTCTATTTCAGTTTCTATTTTAAATAAAATCACATTCCTCTTTTATTGGTTCTCTCATTGATAACAGTGTTGAAACAGCAATGGGTCAGAAGATGGATTTGGAAACAGCAGACAAGCTTTTGAGTTAAAATCCTTGTCAAAGAGCTTTTAAGTACCATGCAAATTTTTACCCACGAGTTCCAACAGTGAGAATACAAACACTGTACTTCCTCAGTTTCATGCAATGTATGAAAGAAACTTAAGAGTATAGCTACCTAAAAAGAATGCAAAAGAAGATATTTTGTCTACAAGAAATTTGCTCCTGAATATCATCTTTTCCTGCTGTTTCCTCCTAACCATTAAATGTCTTCTGGTTCTTCAAGCCAAAATTAAGTAGACGAGGCATGAAAGGAACACTTTGGTACATATGTGACTCTTCGAAGAGTGCTCTTCTTTGCACTTCTTTGTACTACAAGAACTTGATACTAATTGGTGTCATGTTAATGTGATTCCTCATTTGGACTACCAGTCATTTAAAGTCACGATACAAAATTCATTTTGGTCTAGAATTTCAGAGTTTATACTTAGGATTTTAAAATTTATGTTGAATTTCTGTGTAATTTATGCACAATCATATTTTTATAGTATATTACATTTATACATAGTTATTTTCAGTAGTATAGTATTTATAATAAATTATTACATTATATTATTATATTTTATATTATTACATAAATATAATATTAAGAACCACTCTTTTAAATACTGATCATTCATAGACAGATATCACCGAAATAGATTCAGTATTTTTGTGACTTATGAGAATACCTGCACCATCCCATATATTCTTTTGAATATCTAAATCAAGGTCCCAAATTTATGATCTTTTTCCTTTTGATTGCACACATATGAACCAGCAGGCTCAGGATTAAAGAGCCCCTCAAAAAAAAAAAAAACAAACACAAGAAACTTATGAATCTATTTATAGACTCTACTGAAAAAATATAGATGTAACACAGCGATTAATTTCCTTTTTTCAAATAAGCTAGAATCTTAGCATGTTATAATTTCACTCATTATGAACCATTTGGTCCCAGAAAAACAACATATCTGAACTTTTCATCAGATATCACCAAAAGGGCACTGTGCCTTCATTGTTTGCTATCCAACATTCAAGTGACCTTTTGAATTATGGTCATGAAATTTAATACACTCATTTATCCCGATTACATGGGAAACTCATGTGAAATTTGACATTTTAGCTGCAAGGGCAACCAAGGAAGAGTCAAACAATTAGAAAACCTGTCTTGTTACCTGTCCAGACAGAGGCCATCTGTTTGACACACCCAAAAACACTGATAGTCACCTGCTCCCTGGCAGTGCCAGTAAACAGTTCATTCATGCCCTTTACAAAGAGAGAAATGCAGATGTCAGCAGCGTGCTGGCACAGCTGTACCTATCCTTCCCAACAACTCTCCTGCTGAAGTAACCTGATCTGAGCAGATCAATGCATTGCAAAAAAGATGTGGTTGAAAGTGAACCTGAAGTAGGCAGGGATTCTAATGGCAGCTGGAGGAAAAGTCTATGGTTTAGGTGTACCCTGGATCTTGCTGATGCTTAGTTTTCCCACAGGAACACTGACAAGTAAAACATTTTACTTTTTCTGTCTGGACGGGAGTCTCCATTCCTTCCTGGCAGTTAATGATCCCTGGCCTCAATTATACATATCGTTATCTTCTTCCACTTGGAAGAGAGCCATACAGCACACCTGGGCACTAGGCCATGAGCTTCCTGTTAATTCCTGCTACTACAGAAAACCACCCCTTATCTCCTCAGAAACACAGGCAGCACTAAGAATTAAATTCGGCTTACCAGCTTCAAACAGGTATAGACTAAACAATTCTGAACTCAATATATGGAGTTTAGTTCTGGGGAGGTGTAGGGGGTTGAGTTTGGTTTTTGCCTTTTGTTTTTTACTCCAAGGTCTGTATAGAGCTAACCATGGATGGGTACATGGGTTCAAACTCACCTACTCTAACTCTCTATTTCTCATCTCTATCCCTAACCCAGACAGCACTTCTTCTCATGCTTGTTTACCAATTGCTTTTAACTCCTGCAATTCACAGTCTAGGATACTAAGACACACACAAAAAAAGAAGGGGACAAAAAGTGATAACATACAAAATATAGTATAGTCTATCCACTCTAAAAACAGAACAAAGACTACCTAAAGAAACAGAACAGTAATCCTCAAATGAATGGCATGTAGGAAATTGAATTGTTAGTCCTTTTATTCTGCTTTTGTAGTATTGAACTTTCCATCCTAAATGATTCTTATGTGAATTAAAGCTATATTTGAAGACCGACTAAAATAAATATAACTTCTGTGAAGACAGACAACAGGATTTACCCCTATCAATGAATACATTACATGCATCACAGAAAAAGAAGAAACAAAGGAATTAAAACAAATGTAATTTTTGCAAAACTAAAGTTTGGTCACAGAATTTTCCAATTCTGCACAAACTTAGGTTTTAAGGACTTTGTAATCCATTTTAGTGAAATAAAAGAACACTGAAATAACCCTGCTGGAGCTATGTTGCCTCTTTTTTCCAGTCATCTAAGCATGTCTGCACTGTGCTTTTGAGTATTCCTGCTTGCTTGAATCAGTCACAACATCACAACCTTTAGGAACCAGGTCAGGTCTACTTTTGTACTCAATCTCACAAGCTTTTTGAGACACTGAACAGCATGACATGGGTCTATGCAAATGGTTACACTTTGAGCCAGCCTGAAAAGTCCTATACTGAGGTAACAAACCATCAAAGGTAAATCCATGTTCAGTGAGTTTAATGTCTGCATAGATTTCCCACTTGTCCAATTCCAGATACATACTGCAGAGATACCTGACTGAGAGCAGGGTTTGGTCCATAAAATTTACTATCTTATACTCCATGCTGTGCAAAATCAGTTAACATATTTTGGGATCACAGAGTGTTCTTGAAAAAGTATACCATGCTTGTGTGCTGTTGTGTTCATAGTGAAAAATTCAAAATACCAAGTTAAAAATGTATGGAGGGTCTGCATCTGTGACCAAGATTAATTTGCAACGTGGATAATTCTCTCATGGACAGCACAGTTAACTGCATTTATACCTTCCCTTTATTTTGGGAAAGAAACAGGTAGTAATAATAAGGGTTCCCTCCCCATTTCAGTTCCGTTTTCCAGGTTGATTAAATTCTTCTCATACCAAAATGATGACTTGGTGATTTGACATGCAAGTTACCTGATAGCTTTCCAAACATCAAAGCCATCCAAAGGCTTAGTGCCATTGGTATGTCCTCCAGCAAGGTGCACCAGCGTTGGCAGCCAGTCTGAGATATGGATGAGTTCATGGCTTTCTACACCTTTTTGTTTCAGCAAAGGACTTGCAACAAAGCCTACACCTCTCACTCCTCCTTCCCAGAGGGTCCATTTTCTCCCTCTCAGTGGCCAGTTATTCCCACCTGCTAAAGTTTGTCCTCCATTATCTGAAAAACAAATAAACAAAAAGAATTCTTCATAAGAAAGAAACAGAACGATCCTCCCCACAACACCTATTCATCCATTTGAAACAAAATTCTCACAATACAGGTGTGTCATGCAAGTACTTGCATAGTGCTGCTAATTGTTCATACAACAGTCAAACATTCAGGGCCAAGTAACAAACATATGTTACATTTTAACACCTACAAATGACATCATTGAAAAGTTATTGCTAGGCAGAAATGATACCATACTAGATGACAATAATTTAGAAAGACTGTGCTAAAAATGACTTCTGACCATGATTCAAAATACCATTAGGTAACCAAAGACTTCAAAAATTTAGTTTCAACTTATTTAAAGACCACAAGAAGAGTTGCTATCAATGACATCATCAGTACTCAGAATATACTAGTTTCCAAAACAGTGCATGACACTTAAAATGGAAACTTATTACTCCAGTCCCAGGACAATACTCACACACCTAGTTTAAAAGCAGATTTTTTTCCCAGATTTTTAAGTAGCCACACTGATATGTAAGGTTAGGCAAAACAGGGTTTCTCAGGCAGAAGGAGATAGCCCTAATAAAACCAGTTGAAACTAGTTAACATAACTGAATTGATTCAGAAACTGTATTTATTGCTTGGTGAGAATAACATATAACATGTTTACAGAAAAAGTTGAATCATGACTACAGAAATATCTACACGAATTAGAGATTGCTCATGGAATCCTTTTCTTTTTAACTGTCTCTGACCAAGCTTCCATGCTTAGAATAAAATCCAGACCCTTGAAGTTAATAGTAATGATTTTTTGAAGTTACTTTTAATACTGTTATAAAGTTGTTCAAACCTACTGTGATGTTCTCAGAAGAGTCATTGTCAGTAATTCTGTTAAGCATAATTTTTCTCTATTTTAATGAGGTTAAAATTATTTCAAATAGTAATTGTTGAACTGACAGCCAGTCTAATTTGCCACATTTACATTGTATTTTCTGATTAAAAAACATGAATTTGAGGGAAGAAACAAGAAGTTCTTCTTCTCCCTACAGAAGAACTTTACTGTAACCAGAAAAAAATTATCTTCTTTCTGGTTGACAGGAGTTCAAGGAGCATTTGGACAATACTCTTTGGCACATGGTGTGATCCTTGGGGATGCTCCTGTGCAGGGCCAGGAGCTGGACTCAATGGTCCCTAGGGTCCCTTCCAACTCAGCTTATTCTGTGATTCCGTGTTTAATTAGGGATCAATGTAATGATGAACCACGTCCTTCTACTGCACACAGAAGACCACTTTTGTTCTACAAAGGAATAAACCAAGGATATTTCTGAAGACTTTGAAAGGTAGAAGCCTAAGCTAAATGAAGCATTTGGCAAAGACAGAATTATTTGAGAAGAGTTAAATGTCCTGTGGCCCAACTAGCTTCCAGTTGGTTTGTCCATGTGTCTTGCATTTTTGGATTAAAAAGAAATGAATCAAGAGCTCTACCTTTTTTTCTCACACAACAGTGTTGAGCTCTGAGATCTGAGAACTTAAAGCAGTTGCCGGTTACAACAAAAATAAAAAAAATCAGTTTCAACAATTCCTTCTACTCAGAATGTAAACAGGAATTCCTGTCAGAGATACTCATGGGACAGAGCTTTCAGTAGTTTTTAACCTTTGGTGGCCTTAGATAAAAGGCATCTTATCTACACTGTATTAGAGCACAGTTTGGACATACAGAGGAATCAGAACTTAACTATGTTACATACCTCCTTTGTATCACAGACCACTCACTTTTCATATCAGTTTAATAGTGGTACATTGGGGTTTTTTTAATTCCTGATTATCAGCAACAAAGTAGCAAGGAAATTATAGAAGTAGGTGGTATTTCTGAAGAATAGAGAGAGAGAAGTGTGTACTTCTCAGGTTACAGTCAAATATTTATGATACTTACTTTTTCCTTGCTTTCTGTAAAGACATTCACATTCTGCCAGTTTCACTACCCATTAAATTCCCTGATACAAACAGTAATCTTACATACATCCTGAAAAAACTTGCGTCATGTAGCAGCATTCACACGTACAGCAAGTTTAAAAGAAAGGGGAAAAAAATTTCTTGTTTTGATAGCTGATCTGATATGTAAATGAAAAAAATCTGACATATGAAACCAGGCTCATCCCCTTCATTTGACTTCTCATTCTCACATTGCTAGAACATTACTTTTCCCTTCCTCATGAATTCATATTCAAGTGGTCCTTCCTGCATAATTTCTTGACTGACTTACCAAGAAAGTGTTGAAGGAGGGAACAGGATGATAAAATTTCAGTTTATTTCCTTTCTAGGCAGGCAGAACATAACTGATGTGTCACTAGCAGTTTGTATGTAAGCAACACCTTCCACGTAGTCTGAAATGTTATCAAGGACTTCAAATACCAACAAATTCTTAAGAGGAGTTGGTTACATAATAATGAAAGGCCATTAACAAAATCTGTATCAATAAAATATTAAGCTAACCACTAAATAATAACGGGAAAGAGGGAACAAACAAGAAGCCATTGATTGCATGGAGTATAGACCTGGCAGAAAGTCCACTCAGGACTGTATCTGCTGTTCTGGTAGGGTTTATTTCCAGGAGTATGTCTGAATAGAAAGAGACAAGCTGGGCACCAGCTGTGTATGTGTGTGTTCAGGTACATTTCCTCTAAGTCAAGGGCTGTGGATGCTAAAAGCTTGCATGGGTTCAGAAAGCCACTGAAAAAGTTAAAGATGAAGAAGAAATTTATAGTTCCTACATGAAAACACATCACCTCAGTCTCAGGAGTTTCGTCAGTCACAAACTGCTGAAGATTTGAAAATTTTCACAAAAGTTTCCTAGACACATGCCACCAAGAACTGCCATAGTAAGGGGGTGCCTGGCTAGACAGATCCTTCATCTGTGGAAGTACAACCATTCTCATTTTCTCCCAAATAAGTTATTCCTTACTAACTCCTTATGCTATTTTACCCAAATATCTCAAATATGGAACAAATTCCAAAGTCCATGTGGAAACTCACAGTAGTTTAAAACACACACTTAAAATCCACTTAGGTATGACACAAATGGAGTCATTGTTCCTTCATGTTCTACACTCGCTTCATATCCAATTCTAAATTCATTTCAAAACAATATTTTCCGAACTATTTATCATACATTTTTGTAACTGTTTCTCTCCATGAGTTATGCTAATATCTTATGTCAGAGACAGTCTCCGGAGCAAAGCTTTTGGAATCAAGCTACCTACACCTCGTGGCCCTGGTTTGTAAGATTGCTTAATATTAAAGTTTCAGCCTTGCTACTCCAGCTGAAAACATAAGCCTCCCCTAGGCATGATATTTTATTATCTCTTTGCAGGAGATAAAAATCAAATATGATTTTCATTAAAAATACCGAAATAGTGTGGAAAATGTAGTGAGTGTATGTTTCTTATCTGTAAGAATAATTTTTGCAATTACATCTATTTAATTTAGACTAAAGAAGTATGCACAACATGCTAGAGGTATTAAAAAATCATAAAACTAACCAGCTCTTGTCTCTAAAGAAAGGATGAAAGGGGAGAGAATAAGGCTGTATCTAGCAATTATGCTAGTGGGCATAAGCATTATCTAGCTAATTTATGCAGCTTTATTTGCTTTCTTGAACAGAAGTGTCACACATTTTTAAAGAGCTTTGTTCCTTGCTTGGCTTGGCTTGCTTTGAGAGACGTTTAGCTACCTTTATTTTCTCACAGCATTAATCACTCTTATCATTATGTATTACTTTGAGGAGGGGGGTACCTAGATGCTTTATTTCCATTCTCATGGAATTTTCTTCTACAAGGTGAAATTTGTACAAAGGAACAAATTTGAACAAAGGAAGATACGGGGAAGCGACAGTCTCACTAATACAAGAATGGGCTGAAACAGAATTTGTAGCAGGTATTACCACCACCAATGAAAAAATGCACAGCACATATATGCTGGGTAAATGACAAAACAAGAGAATAAAGCAGAGCAACAGAAGCATCCTGGCTGCTTTAAAAGGTAGCTTCCATCAAAGCTGAATCAACATCAGTCTTGATGGAACAAGCTGAAACAACAAAAATAGGTCATGAAGTACCTCCATCCCAAAACAATTTGGGTGAAAATAGGCCATATTTTCAACACAGAAAACCAGAGAATATAACCCATTCTTAAAATGAAGGTGATTGTCTTTCAAACTCCTGTGGTTCTCTTACTAAAAATAAGGAAGAGGAAGGGTTATTTAAAAAAAAATTATTTAAAAAAAACCTTTCAACATAAGAAAAATAGATGCACAGTAAATTTTGTGTGTCTTGAATACACAATACAACTATAAAAATGAAGGCAAATGTTCTTCTCACAAACATCTGCTTTTGTAATTAATATTCATTGTCATATACACGAGAAAGAGTTTAATTTGCTAAATCTGTAATTTCCAAACTGTAAGAGATGTTTTGCAGGAGCTTTTAAAGGAATCAATAAACAAAACTAAACTGAGAGGCCCTTCTGTTTCTCCCAAATACTTCTCTGAAGAGTTGCCAGCTGCCAAACATTTTGACTAGCGCAGTGTATATATACAGTGATGTGGGATGTGTGTAACTAGTAAGCAGTTTAATGACTAAGACTTCTTTAAAGAAGAGATGGACAATAAAAAACTGCAATAAAACAGTTCTGAGAGCAATAATTAATGAAACATGGATTCAAGCCTTTGGACTGACTTACTTTCTTACAGAATTACCCTGGAATTGAAGCAACAGTCTGCTCTGGACTATGAAGATAACCTACATTGGAAATAGATGCTCACAGCTGTGGTGAAAGCTTCATTTGGGATTTGCTCCTCACTAAACAGTAGAAAACCAAAAAAAGGCTAAAGTGTTGATTTAAGAACAAACCGTGACAAATGTCCTTCCCAGGATCATAAATATCTCTTGCCTGCATGCATTTATTGCCAAGATAAATCCACAGTAGTTACTGACCTCAGTGGCAACATTAATAGCATTAATAGATTTGTTAAAACGTCAAGCATCAGAGCTCACTTCTCTGAGAAATTCAGTTTAGACTGATCAATGGGCTTGAAAGTTATTTCTAGGAAAAGAAATTAAATGGAAACAATTACTGTAATACAGTGAAAGACCAGCTGTCTAAGAAAGCAAGCTTAAATTCCCCCAGTTGTTCACATAAAAAAAGAGTTGTTACTGCCTATGCAGCGGAATGAAAAACTTATTCAAAAAGCTATACAGAGACCTTCATGTTTTGTTTTTTGGATAGTGGGCAAAACACTACAATAAGAGTTTCCAAAGACCACCTAAGCACAGTATGGACAACATCCTAGTTTCTCCACCATGTGGCCATGTGGACTCCACCACGTGGCTGTCTTAGCAGCTTGTGATCACAATCCTGCTTCACATTGATGGTTTAGAATAGAGGTACTATTTTCTCTGCAAATAGACCAGAAATTAGTCTTCACTTAAAGATTTTCCTTTCTGGTTTTTTTGTAAAGTCTTAGATAGGACTTAAGTGTGTCGATTAAAAATGGTAAATAGCACATTAAAACTCTTTTTGGGTTTTTTTTGTCCAAAAGAAACAATGTGCCTTCTTGTACAGCTACCTATTTTGTTTCAACAGACCAGACCTTGTTTCAATTACACTACAAAAAGGTGAATTTTATTTTTCTTCCTAACAGAGCATACTTTTTTAGTCTCCTTTGTGACCACTCAGGTTGCTGCATTCTTCTTTCAACCACAACTGAGCTACACACCACAGTCCCACTGATGTGCCTGGCAAATTGTTCTGGACAAGCTCTTCCGAGAGGGCTTCCTGGAATTTCTCCAAAGATTCATCCACGACTGTATTTGGTGCTGTTATTAAGCAGTTTGCACTCCAGCATTTCTCTTCAGTTTGCATTTTCTTAGTTCAAATAATAAAGAGTTACCTATAAGTCTCCTTACCAGGGGGAAAAGAAAAAATCACTCTTGCTACTTGTGTTATACAGTAGGAATACCTTACAAACACATGCATCATTTGCATAAACTATCTTTAACTTCCATTTATTCTACACCTTCCATTCTGCTAAGATGGTATAAGTGTGTTGAAGTTTGTGACACGTATCGTACAACCTTGATTACAGTATGAGAACTGTGATTCTATGTCCTAATAATCTTAAGTCTCATGCTAAGTTTAACAACTGTGTTTGGCACTTGTAGAAAAAGAAGCGATATGGAAAATCTTTATGACAGTAACTTTAGATGACACAACAGTAATTCATTAATTCCTACAACAAAAATAACAGTCTTAAGGAAAAAAGATCTCTTTCAGCAAAGCAATCCAACAGGGTAAGTATTTCTGAACTGTTTTACTCTATACCTCAGAGCACAATGAATTATTCATAAACAAGTCTTAGCAGTTAGTAACAGAAGACCAAAACTGCTTGATATCACATGCACACTCACAAAATTAAACATGTCAAGTGTTTTATGTTACTGAGGTTTAAAAATTTAAATACTTCTTGGATACCTACATTAATTTTTTAAAACGGCTATTCAAGAGTTTAATACATCTGTATGTATGTAACTGATATATCCACAGAGCAAGAAATAACCAACCAACATTTAGGATTTGACTGATTAGAAATCAGTAAAAAAAAAGAGAGAGAAAAATCAAGTGCAATGAAGTGCTGTGTGCCAAGAGAATCTTAATATCTTTGACCATGAAACCACTTTTCTATCCTATTCAGAACACAGCCCAAATAAATAATTAGAAATAATAAATCTGCATAGGCAAAGAAGAAAACTTTGAGTATCCACGATTATATAAATACAATGAGATATCATATATCAATTCAGTATTTGTTTATAATGTGCTCATGATAACTTTAACTAACTGTTAGAATTTTTCAAGATCTAGTATAAAATTTCTGGTTCTTGGCTACCAACACCCAGGTCTCCTTTTTCCTGAAAACTGTTACAAAACAATTGCCAAATAGTCCTTTTGTACCTACAGTACTTTTCAAATCCGAAAACAGCATGCCCCAGCTCTTTTTCCTGTTTTCCACCTGTACATTAGCTTCTAGTCTTTTTTGAACTGATGAATTTCTCTGAAGCTGCAAGAGAAAACTCCCATGCTCTTTGATTTCTCCTCAAGGGCCCCTGCAGTAAGCTGATCTAGCACACATCTGTCTGATATGTAAACCATGCCAAGCTCTGTTTGAAAGTCTTGTCTAAAGCCACACAATATTTTTAAAGTCAGAACAGAGCAGAAGAAAAAAACAACTTCAATTTATTTTATAATGCAGGCTATTTCAATATGTTATCAAATTAAAGCATCTTCAAAATAAGGAGATAAAACCTTTTAAGCTTCTGCTACTCCTGAAACTAAAGGCTGCTAACATCCTAAAGCCATCAACCATATGTAATCTAGCATGAAATATATGCATAAAAAGTTTGAAGAGAAAATATGGTCAATAATAACTCCCATTCTGATAAATACATGAATGGCCTTGTGAAGATAAGAGTGAAACTAAGGTGGTTTCTCTTTGCTAAATGGAACAGAATCCCTCCTGTATGCTTCCTCATCACATTTTAGAATAAATAACTGTTGTAACTCAGAAGGATGTTTAGTTTCCAAGTGCATCCCCCCCCTTTCTCCCTACTAAACAGAAGAGATATGTCCATATGGTACACAGACAATAATAAAAGGAGGACAGGATAGGGCTGACATATGACCAAAAGTATGCTAGGAAGCACTGAGTTTTATGCATTAAATTTACTAAGTGCGGAGACTGTCCAATAGCTGGTAGCACCTAGGTGTTTTTATTCAGTAAAAGCATTCAGAAGTTTATTTTGAATACATTTGGGTTTCTTCCTCTGCTTCTGGAACCAGCATGAGTCTCTTAGAACAAACCTAGTGCTACTATCCAAATAATATTATGGATCTAATTAGGAGGCATATTTATAGCAGCTTTTGGAAAGAAAAAAAAACCGCAGGAAGTAGGGCTGTTGTCACTGTGCTCACAGATACTCTGCATAACCAGCCAAAACCAATGCATCCACACCTTCAGATACACAGAAGATATCTGACCTCAGACTTGCCACATTGGTATTTTAGGCTGCAACTTGTAAGGTAAGAAAAGAGGATGCTATCCCGTCTGTGAAGACAGGAGCTGGTGGAAAACTAGTTTTTCATTTATTGCTGATCAGTCATATACAAGAAAAGAGGTCACTGACTTCACATGAAGTGAAGTCGCATGGAGGTGCATGTGGCCTGCAAGGAGGCTGACAACCCTAGGGAATCATTATTTCACTTTTCTCCAGTATCATTTGAGGGGGAGGGAAGAAATGAGTACTTTGATCTAACACCCTTTTTGTTTTCTTTTAAAAAGAAAAAAGAAAAACAAAAAAGAAAAGCAATCCAAAACCCCACTTCCAGGGATTTGAAGCTGCCAAAACTTAGAATTAAAATGCAAACAGCAGAGACAAATGATCTAATATACAGGCATTAAAACCTCAGGGTTCTTCCCAGAATCCATATTTTCCATCCTAATATCCTGTACCCCGTCTTTCTTGGAGTTTATTTGAGAGGAAGCTGCTCTGATTGCCTTCTGTCACTCCTCTGGCACACAATAAACAGAGCAATCTGGAGTTAATTTAAGCAGTTTAGCACATCAGGATACAGCTGGGAAAGGTTTTGGGAGAAAGGCTGGGGAGGAAGAAGAGGGCTGCACACAGTCCAACCAAGCCTGCACACAGGAAAGTGCTGCAGATGGGCACCTTCCAACACCACCACCTGCAGACAGGGAAAACTGCCCCATGATGACACTCTCCCATCGGCCCAGGAACAGCGGAAATCTTGGTGCAAGGAATTTAGAAGTCCACTGCTAAAAGCAGGAGTGGCAGGGCCACGGCTTCGTGTAAGGAGTATTACAGCTGATCCTTGGTCATCTAGTAGTAACCCAACCCCTCCTGTGTGTCTCCCACTTTTATATTTCACCCTCTATAAGCCAGATGTCTTTTTTTCTTCTTAAGTTTAGACACATGCATTGGTTTTACACAGTGCAAACGATGACTTGATTCCAGCCATTGGACAGGTTTACATCTGGTTTTTACATCACTTTTGTTTGCATTTTTAATCACTTGGGGCCCTAGCTATACCCAGAATATATTGACTGAGTTCACTACCAGAAAGAAACACATACCTGCTGGCATAAAAATGTAAAAATGAAACAAAAGTCTTTAGTTTTTACGTACCACAGGGGACATTTTTTAAAAGTGCAGCATGCACCTTAGGAAGAAGTGTGTGTCTGCAAGCTAATTCTCACACCAAGCACATAAACCACAAAAATTGAACCTCTTTACTCCAAAGAGTAAAGAAAATAACATTCTTTATAACACTGGTCTTATGGGGGGGCGGGGGGGGGAGCATGAAAAAGGGTAATTGTTTTGTGATCAGCTGTAACTGTTTTATTTGCTGTAGGCTGTTTCATTCTCCTAGAGATTGGGATGAAATAAACAGGTAAGTTGATTGAACAAAGTGGAAATGCAACAACCTTGCATAGGTACATCCAGTATTGTCTAAGGCTCTCCCAACAGCCACCAAAGCTTTTGCAAAATGCAGCCAAAATTACAGGGAGGAAAGGGGTTATTTCGTAAATTAATATGGTAACAGAGAAACACATGGAGAGTAATGAAAGTTTGCATAAATAGTATCTGTTCCCTTTAATGATCTCAGTAGTGTTTTGAATCAGTTTTCATAAATCTGTTTTTCAGCAATGGATTGTTTTCCAGGCAGGGAAATAGTAGATAACCTATTTGCTGAATGAGTGTTTCAGAATAATTTTTGCTTGTTATTTATTTCTTTAACATCTTTGCTTGGTTACAAGTAACAATGGCTGAATAACACACTGCTGAATCTAACAAAAAAATGATGTTAAGCTGGACAAAACTGAACCTATGTTCTCCAAAAAACAGAAAAAAACTAGTGTTTACAGTTGTGCCCAATACTCTCTCCTCCTTCATTTTGTCACATCAATGCTACATTCAAGTGAGTGACAAAAAGGAACACTTAAATTCAAAATTTTTAACTTATTAATGATTGTTTTATTCCAACTTCGTGATTTTTCCCCCCCAGCTACATGCCAAAACATGTCCTCTTTAATTACTCCCATGTTTGAATCTCTGCAATCTGCCTGCACCATGCTAGTTCAGTAAGGTCACCAGCAATTTCCTCTTGGCAAGACCCAACCTTTCTCCAATATCATCATCCTTGAACTTTCTGCCACTTTTGATCATATTTCCTGAATCCTGAAGTTGTGAAATCTCTCCTCTTGGCAACATCTCACTGTACAGACCACATTCAGTCCTAAAATATACACTATAACTCTCAGAGATTTTAAAGGGGAGTTGTTGTGTGCACAATAGAAACAATCGCAGATTTCAAAGGAATACTCAAATTGCATATTTTGCTTTAGTTTTAAAGGCATTATAGTTTTAACGGGTTTGTGCCTAATGATCATTCCCTAGAACATTTACCCTGGAAACACTATCCTTTACAGGTTAATTTACTTCCTTTTCTATTCCTGAAAGTGGGAAAGAAGCAGAAAAATCCATAATGTGCTAACAGATTCCTCTGCTCAAAGACAGTATTTCACTATAAACAGAGCTTTAGCCCTGGATGGTCAAATGATTCACAGTACACCCATATTTCAGAAATAGTCTAATCCTACCATTTTCAGAAGACATCCTGCCTTCTTTTCGCTGCAAATTTCTTATCTAATGTAGTGATATTAAAGTCATAAAGTACATCTGCTTTGTGATTCAAACTGTGCTTGCCAAATTAACTTCTCCACTATTGCTTGACATCTCTGATGCCACCAACAGTCAGAATTTATCATCTCATTTATATCATTGGCCAAACCACCCACATGATCCTTCCTCAGCCTGCTTAGTCCAGTCCTGCATTTAGAAGTATTCAGTCAAACAGGTAGGTCGCTGCAGACGAGGGGTGACTAGAGCTGATCTGAAGTGCTGAGCTCCCCTAAGCTCCACATTTACAGCTGCAGTTTTATCTTCCTTGCAAAGGACTTCTGCCTTTATGAGTAACCACTACACAGCTCATATGTGTGAGTCCAGTAGTCAAATTCTCCCTCTACTCCCACTTTAGCAGGGGAGTTTTACTAAATCCTACTTCAGGTTTCTCTCAGGATTATGGAATACATGACCCATTAAATTAGGCAAGGTCTTCATGTTCATGTTTTCCCAAAGCCTATCTCTTCATTTGCCTTAGGCTGCAGGAAGGCTGTGACTGAACTAATTTAAAGAATAGAGGTAATTAAAACCTCTCAGATCACGCAAGAGGTCAACAATCCCAAAAAAAGGCTGGTATGCTTACTCCTTACACAGTTTTGTCAAAATTAGCTAGATTAATAAATCAAAACCACTGTAGCTATTTAAAATGTTCAAGCTACCCAAGGTCACTTGGAGAGAATCACAGGAAGCCACATGCAGGCCCTGAGCACCTGAGAGACCTCAGGGGCAATCGCCTGTGAAAGGAGGCACCTGTGGGCAGAAAAAGCCCCTAACCTTAGCCCCACACATCAGCATCACTGTCTACACAGCTATTTTTCCTCCTGAGGCATGCATTTTTCCTTTTAAGTATTTGTTTTGGTTTGGTAGGGGTTTTTTTCGTTTTGGTTTTTTTTGTTTTTTCCGTTGTATTCATTCTGGTACCTTTGACTTTCCAATGAACTGTAACAAATGGTTAGCAATAGTTTCTCTCTTCTAGTCAATGTGAACCATTTGCGACCAGTAAAATGTAATTATTAAATTCTTTTAAACAAAGGCTTTGCTTTTTCAGTCCTTTGAAATCACTGGAACACAGCTCGATGGCAGCAGAATGTGTGATACATTCAAACAGGCAGATATCAATTTATATCCTCTGCAGTCAGAACTGCAACTATGTACAACTTTAGAGAGAAAAGTAATGGAATACACCTTTTGTTTTTTAACCCCCATGAGTAACAGAAGAACAGTGTTGAAAAAATTTGGACTTAACAAAAAAAACCCAAAACCACGCAGAAGATGTCTTTCTTTATATTCACTTGTTACAAATGCTTATTTAATTGTAAAATGTGTTGCAATGCTTCAGTGCAAATATAAAGGAGTGGACTTAAAGCAGACTTGAAGAGTTATAACTATTAAAACTCTCATTAAATTCTGCATACCAGGTGTCAGCATATGCTATTTCACTGTTGATTTGATAAAGTATACTCCTGCAAGACAGTAGCAGCAGTACAATGCTTCAATACATTCAGTTCTCTGCAGTGATCAGTAATAATCTTTTGCATAGCCTAAATATGGAGATCATTTACAATAAAAGAAGTCAATAATGAAAAACCTGCACTACATTTGCTGCATTACTTTGTTTTATGCATTGTAGGTTAAAGCCATTTACTCTAAAATAAAAGTGAAATTACTGCTGCAGACTTCTGTTTCCTCCCAACCAGTTCAAGCAACTCTGGAATCTTAATACAGAATTCAGGGTCAGCTCACTTCAATGTACACAAAGCTCTGGCTGTATTTTAACTTGAGAAAACACAATTGGAGGTCAAATGTAAGAGCAAGCACAGGCAGCATTCCACACGGCAGCAGTGCTCAAAGTTCATATGAAAGTGGGGGTGTTTCTTCCTGCTTAAAGAGAAATGTAAGGATAGATGCTGTATTGTAAGAGACAGCTATTCCAGTCATAGGAGGTTATGTGAAGGTGTCTAGGAAAACAGAGATTTTAGTAGGGCATAAAGAGGTATAGAGAAAGCAGAGAAATTATTAAAACCAAGTTGTAAGGAACTGAAAAAAGCAAACAAGGAAACTTTCCAAAGAGGGGAAATTGGCTTATTAGTTCCAGTGCTACTATGAAAAGAGGAAAAAAAACTGCAGTGAACACAGCAGTAAGAGCTTTCCAAGCCATTTTCACACCAGACATTTACATGATCTAATACACTCACCTGTGGCCAAATCTTAGCATCCACTGCCTGATAACTAACATGCTTATGGATTTCAATGTTTCTTCTGGTATTTTTAACTTAAAAATCTGTCACATGTATGACTTCCTTTGCATTCAGCACATCTATATTCTGACCATCTAAGCAAATTCATGCTGGATTTACTCTCCCATTAATTAAGGCAGAGAGGTAAAATCTTACTCTTTTAATGCATGCTAAAGTGATATCGCCCACAAACTTTGATCCATTATATTCTAAGTATAAGAATAACATGAAATCATGAAAAGTGAAAGAAAGGACAGTTGTGCAGAGCTTTTATTTGGAAGTGCTTAGATTCTTGTGTAGAGTTTAGCCTAGCAGCATACTTTAATTCTGGAATATTCATAAATACATGAAACAGATGTACTAACCAAACCATAGTTTATATGAACATATATGAAAAAAAAAAGAAAAGGCAGGGAAGGAAAACAGATCCAGAACATCTCAGCAGGGATTCAAATAACCTTTTTCAGATACTACTCATTTGACTAAGGCCATCTTATAACACCTGCAACTTCCTCCAAATTTTTAACCCAGACCAGATAACATTGCATGTTTCTTTCCCAAGTGAATCAATGATTGATTTTCCCTGTGTTTCTATAGGGCTGTCACTGATTGACAAAGTAAGTCTCTTGGAGAAGCAATATTTCTAAATAAATACAAAAGCTTTTTGTCAGACAGTTGTGTTGCAAACAATATTTATTGGTTACAAAAGAAACCTAAAAATGTATGTATATAAAATATCAAACTTCAGTCTATTTGCTTTAGTACTATTAAGCAATTATTAAAGAAATACTGAAACATAAAATTGTAAAAAATTAAGAAATTCCATTTTGATAATTTTGTATGGTCTTCTATAATATAATGTACTGGTAGAGTTCCCAGTCCTGAGAGATATGGGTCAGGTAAAGAGTGAAGACAGGACCCTGAATTTTAGGGAAGCAAAATTCCAGCTCTTCAAGAATCTAGCCAATAGGACCCCCTGAGAAAGTGCCCCCAAGGACAAGATGGCAGAACAGAGCTGACAGAACTTTAAGGACACTTTCCATTGAGGGCAAAACCTCCTGAGCCCCAGGTGTAAGAAATCAGAGAAGGCAGGCATTGGCTGTGCCAACCTGCTGGTAAAACTAAGGTGTAAGAAGAAAATGCACAGGTAGTGCATTGCACAATGTGGAAGTAGGAACAGGTATTCTGGGAAGAGTATAGGGATGCAGTCCAAGGAATGTATCAAGGTATGGCTGGAGCTGTGCATCCCTTGGCGAGGGATGCAAAGAATTTCTACAGCCAGGAAAGCAAGGTCAGGGGAAGTGTACCCCTGCTAAGGACATGACTGACAAACAGGCAACAAAGAATGAGAAGGCTGAAGTACTCAACAACTTTCTTGTCTCAGTCTTCACTGGAAGTCTCTTTTCTCACACTTCTTGAGTGGATGGACCACAAGAAAAGGAGTGGGGGAACAACTGTATGAGCAGATCAGGTTCATGACCAGCTGAGGAACTGGAATTTACATGAATCTACAGGACCTGACAAGATGCATCCCAGAGTCCCGAGACTGATAGGGTTGCCAATCCACTCTCCATGATATTTGAAAAGTCATGGCACTCAGGGCAAGTCCCAGGTGACTGGAAAAGGGAAACATGGTACCCATCTTTAAGGAGGGTACAAAGGAGGATAGTGGCCTGTCCTCTGACCTGTCAGCCTCACCATTGCCCAGGAAGATGATAGAACAGATCCTCCTAGAGGCTGTGCTAAGGCCTGTGCTAAGCGGGACAGGGAGGTGATTTGAGACAACCAACATGCAGAAAGGGCAAGTACTGTCTGATCAACCCAATGGCTTTCTAAAACAAAGTGACTACATCAGTGGACAAGGGAAGAGTTACGGGTGTTCTTTACCTGGACTGTCATAAAGCCTTTGACACAGTTCCCCAAAACATCCTTCTCTCCAAATAGACGAGATGGATTTGATGGGTGGGCTGCTCACAGCATAATGAATTGGCTAGATGGTCACATTCAGAGAACTGGTGAATGTGTCAATGTCTGGATGGAGATCAGTGATGAGTGGTATCCCTTGGAGGTCTGTATGGGAACCAGTACTGATTTATATCTTCACAATGACAGGAACAGTGGGATAAAGTGCACCCTTGGCAAATTTGCAGACAACACCAAGCTGAATGGTGTGACTGACATGCCTGAGGGATGGGATCTCTTCCAGAGTGACCTGGACAAGCTCTAGGAAGGAGCCCACAGAAATCTCAAGATGTTCAACAAGACATAGAGACACAGTGCAAGGTGCTGCACCTGGGTCAGAGCAACCCTGGTACCAACACAGGCTGGGGATGGAAGATCAGAGCAGCCCTGCCCAGAAGGACTTGGGGCTGGTGGGGGGTGAGAGGCTGGACATGCCCCAGCCATGGGCACTCACAGCCCAGAGAGCCAAACGTGTCCTGGGCTGCATCCAAAGCAGCGCGGCCAGCAGGGCCAGGGAGGGGATTCTGCCCCTCTGCTCTGCTCTGCTGAGACCCCACCTGCAGTGCTGCATCCAGCTCTGGGCTCCCAGCACAGGAAGGACATGCACCTGCTGGAGCAAGTCCAGAGGAAGTCACCAAGATGATCAAAAGGCTGGAGCACCTCTCCTATGAGGACATACCTAAAGAGTTGGGGTTGTTCAGCCCAGAGAAGAAAAGGCTCCATGGGGACCTTATAGCACCTTCCAGTACTTTATGGGGGTTTATAAGAGAGATGGGGACAGACATTTACCCATGGTCTGTTGTGACAGGACAAGGGGTGATGATTTTAAAACTAAAAGAAGGTAAATTTAGATTGGACATAAGGAAGATATTTTTTATTATGAGATTGGTGAAACACTGGGACAGGTTGCCCAGAGAGGTGGTGGATGTCCCATCTGTGGAAACATTCAAGGCCAGACTGGAGACGAGGTGCTGAGCAACCTGATCTAGTTGAAGATGCCTCTGCTCACTTCAGGGGCCCACTCCTGGAGTCTGATTAGAAGACAATCTCTTTCTTTACCACAGGAAGTGAAAGGCATTTCATGATTTGGACACCTAAGATGGGCAATCAGGGAAATGGACAGAAACTCATACTCACTATGTCCCAGCAAAATAAGCAAGACCAAATTTCTTAATTCCAAAAAACAAATTTCCTCCTTTCCTCTCCTCACATTTCTGATACATTTTCACTGTGCAACACCTGAGCTCAGAATGATCAAAGCTTAAAAAGAAACTCAAACTCCCATGACTTTGGGACTTTTCCCCCCTCCTCTTGTTGTGCTGTGCATTAAGAGATTTTACAAACTGTAAAGAGCAACAACAAAAACACACTGCTAGTCCTGAATCTTACAGCATCTAAAGCAATCCTCCCCTGTACCACCACCAGCCAGGCAGCATAATTCCCTTAACAGAGGATGAATTGCAAGGGATGATGAATTGAGAACAGGTTTTTCAACCCTCTTTCTCTCATTGTTCCAAAAGAGTATGAGCCACCAAACTGGACAACAGAAGAGGTTGCTTCATTCTCTCCATGTAATTCTGGCTTTGGTTTCCAACACTTAGATTTTTACTTTCTCTCTGATATTGTAATACTGCATTTTAAAAATAAAATTCAACTCAACCTTCAACACCAGCAACCACGTAGGTTCCCTTAATTTACAACTAAACAATAATGAGTGTAACAAATGTAGAAAAGGATGGCAGAAATAAATTGGCATATTCAATTCGTCCACAGTTTAGTTCTGTAAACAATTCTTACATATTATGTATCTCATGCTCCTTTGAAGGGCTGGGGCTTTAGGAGCAATCATGTTCTTAATCAGAACCACATGGAGGTCAGTGTGAGGGTCCATCCAA
Organism: Orthonyx spaldingii; assembly: GCA_013397795.1. Taxonomy (NCBI): domain Eukaryota; kingdom Metazoa; phylum Chordata; class Aves; order Passeriformes; family Orthonychidae; genus Orthonyx; species Orthonyx spaldingii. The sequence goes on from VZTJ01004568.1 coordinate 889,217, forward strand.
CTGAAGCTGAACTGGAAAGTATATTAAAAGTTAGCTACGAAATTATTTCATATGTAACTTACAGAGTTTAAGAAGCCAATTTAACAATGTTAGTGTCTTGGTATTGCTAAAAACAGAATATGTCAATGAAATGACTCACCCTACCTTCAGTATTTCTACAAATCAGATTTCTGAAGTTTGCAACTAAAAATAAACAAAAAGAGTAACATGCAAACAACCTCGAACAAGGGAAAAAGATAGAAAGTAGGACAAAACCCCTATTCCTAGGCCTTTCCTCCTGTTGCCTATTTCTGATGGGGAGACTACAGAAGAGCCAAATTCCTGCAATTTCACTTACATTAAGTGTTGACATCTCTATTCCATAATGCAAATCTGGACTTTGTATGATTTTGTTTTAACACTATTGAAATTAGAGGCAGTAAATAGTTTGTAGTAGTAAAGAGCAAGGAATGGGAACTACAAGCAAGAGTGATTCAACAATTTACAACCCTTTATTTAGCAGATATGATACCATCATGTATCATGTAATATGCATTATATGTATTATGTTATTTAAAAATGAAGTGATGTATATAAGCAGGAGACAAGTCTACTCATCTACTAATAGATCATGCCTAATACTCATACACAATTTTGAATGCAAATTACAATCAGTTGCCAATATCAACAAAACAAGCAGGCAGCTGGTGCTTGGTTTGGTTGGGGTTTTTTTTTAAACCTTTTTTAGTATTGTTGTATGAATTTTGCATATGTGAAAGGGAATTAAATAGCACTTACTAGTGCCAGACACAATATGAGCAAACATTAGACAGTATCAATGCACAGCTCTGTAAATGCATCTCATTTTTGACCTCCAACATTCTTGCTGAAAGTCTAGGTCACAGAACAGGATTTCAGAGCCCTTCCACTGTATGATTTAAGCTCATGATTGTGAGTCACAGTTAAACAGAGAGCACTGTCAATAATAGTGGTGAAGGACCACATTTGGGGAAAATTTCTCTGCTCTGATCTTCACAGCATAAATAATGCTTACTCTGTACATATTCCAAGTGCAGAATGATGTTTCATTTAAAAAAAAAAAAAAAGTACAGAATACACAGCAGAGATCTACTCTGTGGATAGGAGACTCACAGCATGAATTAGAGAATAACTTTGCCCTTAATTTGAACTCATGCTCTTCCCTGCTTCCCCACATTGCATCTGCTAGATCCATGTGTAGCTGTGTTTTTCAGTCGTGCTGCGTGACAGAAGAGCAACCACACTCTCTCTGATGGCTAATACAAAACATGTATTTCCAACAAAATGAACCAAAATCATTTGGTAAGACCAGCTGATGAAAAAACATCTGTTGTGTACTTCAGCCTGATATTGTAAACTCACAGTGGAAAGAATAACCTTGAAGGTTGAATGTTCAGTGGCAGATACGCTACTTTGTCTTCAGAGTGTTGACACATTATTATATTTTCAGTGCTTGATACAGATTTGTGTATGTGTGATGGAAGCACTATTGAAGGCATTCCAATTAGAGAGACAATAGAAAACTACACCTCCTAACATAAAATTCTGCTAATGTAATTCTTGTTGTGCTTTAAATACACCTATAGGGGTTTTATTTTACATCAAGGGAATATAATACCTCTCCCATGTCAGAGCACCACTTGAAGAACAACTTTACTGAGCATTTACAGAGTAACTTCTATCGAGTTGTGCTCATATAAGTCAACCTCTATTGTTTTTTGCAACTGACCAGAACTCTCTCTTTATTCTCCTGACCTTTCCAAAATCGGGGGGAAAAAAAAACATCTCATAAAAAAAAAACCAAAAACATTTGATGTACACAAGCTTCCAACAGTTACAGACTTAGCCCTACAAAAGCTGCATGAACAATGCCCTTTTTCATGCCATTGAAATTTTTTTTTGCTTCCTAGTACAGCTTTCATGATAGCAGCAATCCTAGCACAGACAGTTTCAGTCGAGTGCTTTCATTGTGAGCAGACCCAGTAATTAAACAGGTCTCAGTAGTTACTGATCCTGCTGTGACAAGGTCTACACTAGCAGGCACCATCACTAGACACAACAGAAACATGGAAGGAAATTTTAAACCAAAACCAAGAGGAATAACCTGATAAATTGTTCATATGTCTGCAGTGAGCAAGTTAGACAAGACATTGTCAGAAAAACCTTGGATTTGTCCCACTGGCAGGAGAATTGAACTTGATCACTTTCTGCGTGTAGAAAATTCCGACACAAAGAATAAAGGCTTCTCAAACACTATTATAGAAAATAAACTAATACAGTTTAATAGTAATCATAGTTTAAGACAGCCTTTTGGGATCTGTGAGAAATCGTTAAACATTATTGTTAATACACAAAATGAGCTGTTTTCAGCATTCATCTTGTTCTGAGAAAAAAATTACTAGCACAACTATTAACATGCTTAAGTCAAAGCTTTACACAAAACTGCCCAGCTTGCAAAACTCTGGGCAAAATTGACTTCCAAGTTTCATTTACAAATGAACTTCACTTCAGGCACTGGTATTTGCTAAAAACAGGAAGAAAAATTCAAGATTCAACTTATTATGGAGTTTTTAAACACAAAGACAAAAAAGAAGCAAATGAGTCTGGCACAAGGTCACACCCTGTTCAGGAACTTGGCTTTGGAGTGTTAGGTTATGCATGGAAAAAGCTGGGTGGGTGAGGAGGGAGTAATACTAGATGGAAGATAAACAAACATTTCCTACAAAACATTCTGGATTTTCACAGGATTTTAAAAGGGGCCGGGGGGAGGGAGTCAATATATTGGCTATCAACATCTTTCAGTATTGATTTTAAATTCATTTCCACTATAACATTTCCCCCTCTGATAATATAATATATCCTTTAAAATCTAGTCTCATTATTATTATCTGCATCATAACACAGAGAAGGTCTTTTTTAATTTCTAAAAAAATTATTCTTATCACGCATACTTTAACAGGGAAAAAGCCTGAAAAAAAAAAAAGCCAACACTGGAGTACAAAACACCAACCACATGCACCTTTCGCTATCACTGACATGTAACAATTCTAACCAATGCAAGTACAGTGATCTGTCAGAACTTTTGCCTGTATAAGAATAAGATTAAATAAACAAGAAATAGAAAAGTAATATTTGGGAATAGATGCAGTCAAATGACTAGTGTGATTGAAGGTGCTTGCAGCTAAGGCACCTGAGCTTATTTCTACTTAGGAAGAAGCAAGATACTCAGACAATAGATGCCCAGGGATCTTCTTCACTGGCAACACACCAAACCTCTCCAAAACCTCTGAAAGACCAATTAAAAGAAGTCTTCAGGTCTGTAATAAAAAAATCTGAGAGCACAACCTTCAAGATTAGCACCTCAGACATCACAGAGAATAACTGCCCTAGCCAATCTGTCCTTCAGTTGGCTTGGCCAATCTGCAATTAGAAGGTTCTTTGAAGTCCCTTATAATAAAAAGTGAAGGAGCAGTAGTTCATTTGTGAACAAAGATATCAAGAAGACTAAAAACATCCCTTTAAGAGAATCAGTGGAAGTCAGATTCATAGTCTCAAAGAAGGCACTGGAAAGAGGAAAAAGAAAATCCCAGTATTTCATTAGTCAAAAGTCACAATTCGCTGGTTTGAAGGCAAACAGGAAAAAAAAAAAAAAAAAAAGGTAATAGGAAATTTTGTGGGGAAAAAAAATCTTAGGGGTATGATAGAGACTGTATAAACATCAGTAAGTATGTCCAAAACAATCTGTGCTCTTATTAATCATTATTCTACAATGATAAAAAGACCGTCTTTTGGAGTGAAAACAGTCATCACTGTCACATGCTCCATTATGGAAAGGATTTATGTAGTTTCCTCTTAGCAATGTAAACCAATGCTTGAAAAGTTCCACGTGTTTTGCTTTTCAAAGCCCTCTTATGGCAACTACCGGGCACTACAGTGCTAATCCACATTTAAAAGCAGTGAGAAATACTGGAAGAAAGGAGTGTTGCTCTACAGTATTTTAGTATAATAAAAAGCTGAAAGTTAAATACAGCAAAGGATAGTAGCTTTAATACAAAACTGAAATTAGAGGTCATATTCCTTTGGTTTAATGTTGGCAAGTTTACACCAAATTTCTTGTAATACCTTGCAGAAACTATAATCACATCGTATTCACAGCAAATCCCCACTTCTTACCTCAAATCAGAATTCTGTATTTGAAGCAAAATTTGGACGCTAAGCTCCTGTTAATAGTTCTGAGGCAAATTTGTACCACTTTAATGCTTTTTATGACCTTTTTTTTAAATCAAGGCCCTCTTCAGGGACATTGGTAGTTACAGTCTCCTATGACTGGTGAAAAGAGAAATGCACCCTAGCTCTCATTGTCTTTGATTTCAAGTGGATAGAAGGCCATGGGTACCTACCACTGCTGCATTCATTTTCATCTGTTCTGCTTAAACAAGCAATGCTTTCATTTTCATCAATGATCTAGTTAGCACAGACTTACCTGTATCTGCAGTATAAAACGTGCTCCATAGAAGCAAGTTCTATTTCATATCAAACCAGTCAAGACTTTTCAAGATATTCTTAATACATAAATGTAACACTACACACAATTGCACCTCCTCACTTTTTTCTTATTAACTTGTAGAAATAATCTATCTGTTCAAGAAGACACCAGGGGGTTGATTTACAGGACATACTGATGAAGTCAGACTTTGCTAATGATCAAACATAATGAAGTTACATTTTTATCCTGGTATCTCCATCAGGCCACTTTAAAGAGGAACTGAAGTTCTTCTATATATTTCACAACACTCAAAATGTGCAGTATTTCCATTTGTCAACTAGCATGGGATTCATGGCAATCCCTCTTGAGCCATGACAAATAGGAAGACACATGAAATAGTATATATAAAAGAGAGCCTCCCACGAGACCAAAGATTACACAATATTCTACAGTTTTTAAATAGGTACCCAATAAAAAGACATCTACAGTTTGAGGTCAGCACTTCACAGTGAAGTAATCAGAAGACGATGTTTGTTGCAATGCTACTTGATATAGCACAACATACAAAATGACCACTTGTAAATTATTCTTTGGGTGGGACTTTTAAAGCACAAGATGCAAACACGGAAATATGAATTTTGGCTGCAACTAAAAAGGAAATAATAATGAATCCAGTAAACTGTACCATACAAGTAGGGCTTTCTTTTTCCTCTACAGCCTTTCAATAACATCTTTATCAAACCACACACCTAACAAAACAGAGAGTGCTTTTCTCATAGAATGGTTTGGGTTTGAAAGGACCTTTAAAAGTCATCTACTCCAATCCCCCTACAATGAGCACAGACTTCTTCGACTAGATTAGCTTATTTAGTGCCCCATGCAACCCGATCTTGAATGTTTCCAGGGATGGGCCATCCACCACCTCTCTGGGCAACCTGCTCCAGTGTTTCACCAACTTCATTATGAAAAATGTCTTCCTTACATCTAGTCTAAATCTCTTCTACTTCAGTTTAAAAATTATCACCCCTTGTCCTATCACAACAGGTCCTGTTAAAAAATCTGTCCTCATCTTTTTTATAAGCCTACTTTAAGTACTGAAAGGCTGCAGTAAGGTGTCTTCAGCATCTTTTCTTCTCCAGGCTGAACAACCCCAACTCTCTGGGCCTTTCCTATTAGTGAAGGTGCTCCAGGTCTCTGATAAGTTCTGTGGCCCTGCCCTGGATTCGCTCCAGCAGGTCCCTGTCCTTCTTGTGCTGGGAGCCCAGAGCTGGATGCAGCACTGCAGGTGGGGTCTCAGCAGAGCAGAGCAGAGGGGCAGAACCCCCTCCCTGGCCCTGCTGGCCGCGCTGCTTTGGATGCAGCCCAGGACACGTTTGGCTCTCTGGGCTGTGAGTGCCCATGGCTGGGGCATGTCCAGCCTCTCACCCCCCAGCACCCCCAAGGCCTTCTAGGCAAGTATGATGATTTGTGTCTTTAGCAGTGCTCATTAAAGTGACGGATAAACTTTATCATTCCCTAGATTCTCCCTTGCAGTCTTCATTGAAATCCTTAAATTGATTCTTAATACCACCAAATGGGAAGAACTTTCTTGGAGAGAGTTCCTGATCATAAAGAAAAGTGTGTGTCCACTGCTGTGTCCTACCAAGCAAAAAGAGGTTCTCCGAGTGCCAGAAGAGTACTTGGGGCCGGGAGACTTCTTCAAGCAGACACGTTCTCAAGAGCGAAGGTAAATCATACTATAATCATATAGTCATATTATAGCTACCAGTGCACACCAGGACTCCCAGTTCCAAAGGGCTTGAAAGCTGTGCAGGGAGATCTCACACAGCACAGCTCTCTGCACAAGATGCTCGACTGCAGACTCTCGTGTGTTTCTTTTCAACCATGTTCTAATGTCTATTCTGAAACACACCATCTGCAAAAGCACTAAATAGAATATAAATAACTGAATAATGTGACACTCTTTTTCCTTTTTTGGTCTTTTTTTAATGTTTTATGGTTACAGCATTTGGGTTTTGAAACTGGGCCTTTATTGCATGCAATGTTTCATGCCTGTAAAAAATAATTGTGTGAAGTAAAGAGAGAACACTGAAAAAACCCAAATCACTGGCCCCTGTCCTGCCTGGTCTCTTAAGTTCAATTTTCATGCATTTTAGTAATATTAAATTTAACTCCTGGAAATTTAAACTGTCAATTAACTGAAAATAAATCTCATTAGATTGGGTAGACTATCTCCTGATAGGCAGATTCTCCTGATTGTTTGACTCTTGTTGAAACATACCTGTAACTGATTGCAAAATAATCACTGTTAAAAAACAGGGTAAACTCTTACTGTTCAGAAAAATAAATGCTTCATAAATGAAAAAAACAAATTTGTCTTTTTAATTCACTCATACCTTGTGATTCTAGCTCAGATGTATTTAGTTTTATTCCACATTGTACTGAACAAACATTACTGAAGTAACTCTACCAAGACCACATCAGCAAAGGGTGGATTTTTTCCATGTGGAACAAATACTGGTATCATTTTCCACATGTCTTTGCTTACTTTCAGTTCTAAATATAAAAACATTGCAAACAGAAACAGGCATAGAAGAGTTATCGAGTTCTGCTAGAGCCAAAACTTGCACAAATGTAACATCGTAAGGCAAACAGGTTTGGACTCAAAATGAAATTCCAAGATTCCGAGTGCTATAGCAAGCAGCTGCTAAACGCACATCAGTGCATTTTCATTAAACTTTGGTTGCTTCTTTTTTTGTTTTGTCTGTTTGTTTTAGTTATTTTTGTTGTTTCTTGAAGTGTTCACAGAAAATTAATTTGCCATTTTGACTGCTCTAATATGTAATGTGTGGACAAAAGAACAACTGTATAAATTGAAAGGCTAGTTCCCACTTCCAACCAAACAAGAGCAAATATGTTCCTGAAACCCAGCCAAGCAGCTGTATTTCAAAAAAGGTTCTGTTTCATTCTTAATTTGGAAACAAAGGAGACTGCTTTGCAATGTATGATTTGCATTACTCTGATAATCTAGAAACCAGATCATGTGCCTGTACATACAAAAACCTTAGACTGTAATTTGGCTGACTAGACTGCTCATCATATTTTCAGCTGTTTTATTAACAGACCTTTGTTTCATGGGAGTAAGATGCCAATGAAATATTTCAAGAAAGACAAAAGTTACATGTCACCTTAAAGTAAAAGGGTTTTGGCTTCAAACTGTTTGCTGCCTGGCTGTTTGTGCTTCATGCGACACATGGCAATTCACAGACAGGACAGACAGCTTCAGAACAAATAAATTTGTAGACACCTCTCAGTAAGGATTCAATTCTGATAGATCCTCAGTAACTGCAGTGTCAAGTAAGATGCTTCTGACTTCACTGCACTCCTCAGATTTTACAAAGGTATTTTTAGTCCACCAGGTGCACCCCCCATTTGCACAGACACTACTTCCGAGTTGTCTTTGTCAAGCTTGAGAAAGCCCTAAGAGCAGGGAGAGAAACTGCTGTTTCACTTAAAGTCCTGCTCAACTTTCATCACTCTTCTGTAGTCAGAAAATACCAGGAGGAAATGATAGAGGGGCCAGATGTCTCTGTAGTCAGCTTGTTAGGCACTGTAGCAAAGTTATTACTGAAAGGATGCTTAAAGGAACTTACCAGTAGAAAAAACAAAAACTGTGTTGTCCCAAAGACCATATGTTTTCAGAGCATCAGTAAGATTTCCCACCGCTTCATCCATAAGAGTCACCATTCCTGCATAATGGCGCCTCTTTACATCTTTTATGGAAGAATATGGTTTCAAGTATTCTTCAGGGACCTCGAGAGGTTCATGCACAGACTGAAAGGCGAGGTAGAGAAAGAGGGGCTGGAGTGGAAAGGACAGAATGGAAGTTAATTGAACATAAACTACTAAGTGCAAATGTTACTGCAGCAAAAGCAGACCTGATTTATCAACAGTGTGTTTTGATTTCTTCCACAACTTCTAATCCCTGCACATAAACTAAAAAAGCTTTGAAAAATTATTTTTAAAACTGTGGAAAAACATCAGGTGTATCTTTTCTTCATAACACAATTGTTAACAATTTTTTTCTATTAAACTTTTCCCCTTAAACTCCCCTTCTGTTTTTAGAAGTGCAAACAACTTGCTAAACCATTTCTAAAAATTTATTAATTTTATTATAATAAAAGAAATGGAGAAGGGTAGCAGGCCAGGACCATGCAGACAAAGCTGATTTTGGCAGCAAACAAGAGAAGTTTTACCAGCGCTACTTCTCACATTTAGCTCTATGCACCTACTGAATAGCCCCAAATTACAGCTCAAACACAGCTCTCTCTATTAATACTTCATTAACATTTCAACATTCTTCAATGTTGAAGTTATGAGAGTAGCACCTATTGACTGTACCTTCTCAGTTTTGTGATTGGCTATAAGATCTATAGCTCTTTCTGTGAATAAATTTGTGGAGTACACATTTTTAAATCCAGTTGCAACTTCTTCTCCATCTCGAAAGTCCAGAGCACAGCGCGTCACATTCTTTGCTTTGATGAGGACACAGCGGTCATGAGTATAATAATCCTCACTGCCCAGGAGATAGCCTAGAACAGGAAAAGATGTCAAATGAGCAGGCCAACATCGTGTCACATAAACACATACATCAGGATGAGAAAAAAAGTCAAACATAAATGTCAAACCATTAGTGGTTTTGAGGTGAAACACTAATTCAACCCTGGACCACCTACAGTGACACCCCTGACAGGTCTAAGTAGCTCCACATTTAATACCTCATAGGCTTTTCATTGCTAATGCAAGTAGTAATTTAAAAAGAAATTAAACATTTTGAAAGCAGTTCAATTACTTCTTATTTATACTGTGATGTTCATTAGCATCAAACTAATGCACTGAGAGCAAATGTAGTGATCTAGCCGTGCACTAGATTGATTTCTGGTGCTATGATTTTGAATGTTTGTATTTTGATGTAAGACTTCCATCTCTATTAGAAAGTTTGGAATTTTAAAAATTCGTTTATTCAAAAACACCCAAGCATGAATTATCTTTTATGTCTGCTGTAATGTAATTTCTGATCTACTGCTGACACCAGCTGGTGAAGAAAAGCACTAACATTTAAAGATATCCAAAAGGAATTAAGCAAAAATTCTACATGTATAGATTTGGTCCTACCTAGGGCTAGCCTGTTAAGCACTTAGGGACCCTGTGTTTTAGCAATCATAAATAAAACTTTTCCAAATCACTTGAATGTCAAAAATTAGATTTTAATTTTCCCCCCCAATATAATTTAAAAAACAGATTAATCTGAAAAAAATAGAGGCTTGTGTTCTGCAAACAAAAACTTGGGACAAAAATCCAAGACGGAAGATCTTTACGTGAACTTTTATTCAGCAGCTTCAACCATTTATTTCTGCAAAAACAAACATACAAGAAGAATGAAGTTTTCTTAAACACAATATAAATATCTCCTACACTTTTAGGAGGAAAAAATGGGTATTCTTTCAAAAGATAAAGCGATTTTATGGGCAGACTGCTTACATCAATGTACTCCGAGTCACATGTTGCATTTTTTCCATTCTGAATGCCCAGTGGGGGAGACTGCATCAAGTGTGCCACAGAATCAAATGCCCCTAATCATAATCAATGCCTACTGGAATCACATGAACATCACAGGATATTAAACCACTACATCCTCTGAAAAATAATGTCACATTGGCCACCCAATAACCATGCCCAGAGCCAGCCTGTCCTCAGGCTTCTGCATTAAAAGCCTGCTCAGTCCCGGGGTGAGATTTCACAAGATACAGCAGCCTATCTACACCTGTGCCATCAAAAAGATCCCAAGCTCCTGTGCAGGGACGGGAGGAAGCACAAATGTTTAAGCAATGAGCCATTATATTCTGATCCACATATATTAGCTTAAATTCAGTTGTGAAACCATGGCCCTGAGTTCCCTGAAGAAAGAAAAGAGGCAAACTATCTAAGGGAACAGTTTTTTCCACCTAACGTTTGGACCAACATAGTTTATAAAAGGCACACACATAGCACAGTCACACTCTTCATTTAAGCCTGAGGTCAGACAAGAGCAAAGCAGGCTTCTGCATTGAAATGAACTATTTTGAAATTCATTGTTCAAGGAAAGTATCTTAAAAACAACCAAGTGGAGATGGGCCTCTTTGAGCTCAGTGCTCAAAATCATCAGAATGAGATGTACAGCAGACAGCCCAAGTCACATAACATCTGTGACACTTGTGCAAAACTAATAAATGTGGAATCAATACTGGGACAGGAGCCCAAAACATGTGAGGAACAATAAACAATGGGTAGCTACAAATTGCTCTGCAAGTAACGCACTCACACTTGGACAATCCATTGTTCAGTCTGAGAGTGTGACTTCCTAACTTGGGAGTTTTTGGATACTACTTTATAGAGGCTTTCACACCATCAGCCCTGGAAAACCAAAGCTACAGAAACTAGCTGTAACCCCCATTCCCTATTCCCCTGTGCTGCTATAGGCAGGAGACAGAGAATTTGGAACAAAGTTAAGTCTGGGAAGGAGGAAGAAGTGAGGGAAAACGGTAAGAAAGAAATACCTTACTTGGAGCCACACAGTAATTCCAATACTTTCTTCAGTAAATTGCAAAGCTTGAGCATACATTTAAGGCATTATAATTTTTAAGCAGTAATATGCATAACCAGGCACAGCTTTACTTATAAACAGTGAGTCTGCTGTTCTTACAAGAATAGGGCAGTATCTCATCCTTTTCAACACTGCATTTATTGTCCGTATTAAATCAAACTGTTACCAAAGTAAGTGTCAAATCCTCTGCGGGTTGGAAGGCATTCTTTCCTGTACATCCCCAAATGCCACTTCCCCACCATGTGAGTAACATATCCCGCCTCTTGAAGTAGTTCTGGGAGGAGTTTCTCATCCAGTGGCAGACAGCTGGGCTGGCACGGCCAAATTATCTGATGCTGCAAGCCTGTATGGATCTAGCAGAGAAAAGAAGCATGAGAGATCACTCACAATGCAGCCCAGGAGTTAATTTATAAGCAGGTCAAAAAAGAAGCACAGCTGCATGAGAGGTTAGCATTAGTTTTAGGGCCTCTTCATTTTACTGATGTAGCACTGAAGATGATGAGGAAGGCGCAGGTAGAGGGCAGGGTTGCATGAAGTAAAATAAGAAAATAGCATTGCAAGAGTTAACATCTTCCCAGGCATAAATCAAGCACAATAAATAAAACCCTAAAACAAACAAACCCAAAGTGCTTTATGGTTTTAGCTAGAAATCTAAGAATTACCATTATGGTCTGTTTGAAGGCTAGGGCCATCTCAACATGGAGTGAGAGATTTTAAATGGGATTGAAACGGGCAAAAACACACATGGCAGGTGAAGCTACCAAGCTTTTGCCTGTATCAGAGAACAGCCACTGGAGGAAAGGCTGATAAAATTATTTTTCTATTACTCTTCTAAACAGATATTATATATACACATTTATGTATTTATTTGCATGCTTTAAATGAGTACAAGCACTGCAAAAAGCATTTGGATATGGGGATGACACAAGCTTTACACTGCCTAGACCTGACGTTTAATAATTCAACTTAAGTTTCCAGTCTTACTAAGTGGTGAATTTTGTATCTCTTTACAAAACCATGACTGACAACAATACCTCGAGTCATATCATTCATATCATGCTTGATGTAAGGAACCTCCTCAGTTACTGATAATATAAGCTGACTTTTGTCAGCTTCCCTGTCTTCTTCACAATCAAAAAGGCACTACCCTAAACCTAGGCCTGCAAATATATGCATCCAAGTATAAGCATCTTGTTTATATACAAAATACTTCTAGCAATCTGTGTGTATCAAAGTACAAAGCCTCCAAGATGCCCTGGAGCAGATGACACCAGATTTTATGACTCCAGTAAGCACACCAGTGTAGCAGGCTGCATGATTAACTTTCAAAGCACTGCTTTAGCAACTCTCTGAACTGACTTTTAAAACAAGTAAGTCCTGATCTCAGGCAAGTGGGTAAGGTCCTTTTCTAAAGGGCCTATTAGTTAATCTTTTTTTTTTTTAATAAGGTGGTTCCAAAAATTAAAATATAGTATAAATTTTATATTATATAAAAAAAATATTTAAAATATTTTAAAATGCTGTATTACAGAAAACATTATTAATATACAGAAGGACACAAACTAGCAAAGCATTGTAATGTCTTGCACTGTATCTGGAAAATGAGAAAAAGGAGAAGAAGGCAATAACAAAAAACCCTATAGCTATCTTAGACCAATACCATTGCTTTTCTTTCATACGCATTGCAAGATGACTACCAAAATTCCAGCTCCAGAGAGGACCAGATTTAGGTTACTTTCTCAAGACTCTAAACAACTGTTAATCATATTCATGGGTAAAACAATTTTTTAAAAAATCCCACATATTTGCTGCATAATTATTGTTGCATAGAATGTCTCCTCTATTAAAAAAAACTACTTCCGTTTTCTAATGTTATTTTATTCAGTTGCAACACGGTCAACACAAAGATTATTAAATTATCAAGCCAGATGTATGGGATGAATTTAAATCCAGATTGAACTATAGGTATTTTCAATGTCCACTTTTAAGATGTGATGCAGCAATGGCCCATTTCTTGGAAAGCACGTTCAGACTACGAACTGTATTTTAAAAATAGTCACTACGAAAAAATATTTTAGGTTATTTAATAGAACAAATTAAAGAGTTGGCAAAGATAATGTAAATTGTTTCTTCCTATTCATCATTATTCATTCTTGGAGTTTCCAGGAACAGGACAAATGTTACTTGGAAAGAGTGACACCTAGAACAACCTTCCTGCAACAAGAGATAGCATCCACTAATACAGGATGACATTTATTTTCTTTCACTCCGAGCAGTTTCTTTGGCAAACCACTACGGTTAATATGGATGTGCAGGACCTCTTGAGAGAGAGGGGAAGCTTCTGAAACACACTTAACCCTTTGTGAATTCTTTCTTTCTGTCCATTCTGTATGTGCACACTTCTCTACCCACTTCCCCCTACTACCCCACCCTCACTTCCCAAAATTGCAAAAAGGAGGGGAAAGGGTAAAAGTATACCATTATTATAAACCCCTAATCTTATACCTGTGCAACTGGGGGGGG
>VZTJ01004568.1:902938-950554 GCA_013397795.1 Orthonyx spaldingii
GAGAAGAAAAAAAAAGGTGCGAAAAATCAGGATAATGACTACGAACTACCTGGACACCCACACTAACGATCACTCTGTGCACTCCATCAAGGGGCGCAGAACACCTACACCTCCGCTACCAGGTGGAGGTGAATGTACAGCTTTGTGACGCATCTACGCGTTGCACTGGAAAACATGTTGCAAAAACTGAGCAAGTGGTGCTGATGTGCTTCTGTCTGCGTCTCGACCGTGTGCCTGTCCAGTGGAAAAATATCCAAGAGTCAGATGACAAGCGCAGGGATATCTTCCACGACAGGCTGCCGTGCCTGTTAATCCAACCGAAGCATAGACAGCACCTCGGCTTTTCTGGAACAGAACAACTTGCAGTGATTCCATGTTTAGTTTGCTGCCGAGCTCGCAAGGCGAAGAGAAGTTTGCATTGGTGAGCAGCTGGTTTCCCCAGCGCACCCTCTCCCCTGCGCGGCGGCGGCACAGAGCCCCGGGAAGCCCCACAGAAAGGGGGCACCGCCAGAAGCAAGCAGGAGCACCCCCCGGCATCCCGGGAGGGGAGGGAGCCCGCCCTACCTGGTAGCGGCCCGAGAGGAGCTGGCTGCGGGACGGCGTGCACAGCGGCTGGGTGTAGTAGCGCTCCAGCCGCACGCCGCCCGCGCCCAGCGCGTCCAGCCGCGGCGTGCGGATGGCAGAGCCGTGCCAGCCCACGTCGCCCCAGCCCAGGTCGTCGGCCAGCACCAGCACCAGGTGCGGGGAGGGCGGGCGCGCCAGGCACAGGGGCAGGCACAGAGACAGCGACAGGCACAGCAGCCGGCCCGAGGACGAGCAGAGCGCAGCCTCCCGCCGCGCCATCCCCGCCAGCAGGAACTGGGCCGCGGGCACCGCCCCGCAGCCGCGGCTCCGCCCGCCCCCCGAACTGCGCGGCCCCCGGGGCGGGGCCGGGGAGGGGCTCGGTCGCCGTTGTGTCCCAGCTCGGGTGGCGGGGACAGCATGTGTGACGGCTGGGAGGCGTGCAGCTTTACGCCGATGGGTTTTCGTGTTAGTTTAAAAAAGAATTGTAAAGGTGTTGCCGGCATTGGCAAGGTGTGCAGCCCGCTGAGGCTGGCGGTCCCTTCCAATTTTGTCTTTCTTCAACACCCGGTTTAAACCATGGAGCCTTTCCCAGGGGAAAGCTTGTGCAAGATTGTGTCTCAAGTCATCTATGGTTTCAAGAAAGTCAGTACAGCATTATGAGGACACGACAGAGTACGTTCGGGTAAAACTAACTGGACTGCTACTACTTCTGCCTTCATAGCATCTCATCCATCTTTAATACTGCCTACAGAGCTTATTCTGTGTGTAAGCCCAGTGAGGCAGCTACAACACACGTGGTCTTGGTGCTGGCCAATGTGCAGGACAGCCTGAGAAAAACAAGTTGCCACCATCAGTGAAGATGCAGCTGAGCTGAGCGAGGCGGCGATTATTCCTTGTTGGAGAAACTCTCCTGTCGGCATCAGCTGCTAGCGGACGCGCACACACACACACACACACACACACACACACACACACACAAACACACACACACACACACAAATGCACACGTACAAGAGAGAGAACCGTGTGTCTTCCCTCCCCCTTCAGCCCCCAATCCCCTGAAAAATCCTAAGCAACTCAGTGCTTTTTTTCTCTGCATTTTGTCCATTCGGATGAGAAGCCTAGATCAAGGTCTGGCTGTAACATGGTGCTTGTGACTGTTACAGTGTAGGAAGGAAGTGAAGTAACACAGAAGCAGAAATAGCAGCAATGTCAACACGGTTATTTCTTCAAAACATGTAATCGTCTAAAGCAATATTGCAAACAACCACTACCTTAGTTATAACCTTGATGTAAAATCTAAGAGAGTGAAAGGACAGCAATAGCTGTCAGCTCTGGTCAACCTTGTTCATCCATGGAATACACATAAGTTTCAGTGTCCAGTGGAAGATTAAATAACCCTATGTTTCCCATTTAGCTGGAATGGTAAATATATGTATTCCCAAATTTATATAGACATTTGGTAACAGGTGAAAGAACAGTCCACATTTAAAATTGTTTTTCTTGGTTAGAAAGCCAAATATTGAGTATACTAGACTCCTGACTATTTCCTGATAAGTCTCTGTAGACAGAAAGTTCATGCTTGTATGAATGAAGTCGAGTGGATAAACCTATGAAGCTACCAGGCTGGGTCTTTTAAATACCACATACTTCCCGGCTGGTTTGAAAACAACAGCTATGATGAGTGATGTCAGCTTTTTTTTCTACAATGAGAATGTACTACAGTCGACAGTCAGTACTGGAACAAGAAGCAACAGTACAGCCCTAAAGTCAGTTTTCTCTGAAGTAAATTCCAGGATCACTGACAAATCTGTGTGTGACTATGAGTAGTATTTTCTTTTTTGAAATGTGATTCATACTGTTCAAAAGCTGCAAAGTTCTCGTTTATCTTGTTTCTAGTTCAGATCCCATGACCAGTCTCAAATGTCTCACTGAACTGTTTATTTTTCTAACTTCTTCCATGTCCTTATTGCAGGTAAAGTTCCATTCAAATGTTGGCACATTCCCACAGAAACTTCTTTTGTCCTCTCAAAATAAATACTTTGAAAATCTGCACAGTGCTGGTGAAACCAGAAATTTTGAAACAAAACTCATAATTTCTATTCATCTTTGATATTTCCAAAGTTATCATGGTGTTCAAGTGTAGCTGAATTCGTATTTCCTTGTAGAGAAGTGTCAAGAGTTATGTATCTTACTCCACTAGATCTGGATAACCTCATTGCCTGACCATAGTTAAAACATTAAATTGAATGGTCTTAAATATATACTGCAGATACTGCACAGTCATAGTCTGGATGTTGCTGCCTGTCATATTTTCTAGTATTTTTGGTTTTTTATTTATTTCATTGCTAATTGAGGGAATTGAAATCCCAATTAGAAAAAAATTATTTCTCTCAGTATTCTCTAGAATCAAAAGAATAAATCCAGGAAATGGTCTATGTTCAGTCCCTTATGTTTCAGTTTATCTTTTCTGAATTTGGGTCGAATAATCTGGGTTTTGGGATCAGTATTTAAGAAGTCATTAGAGTGACATACAAAGTTACAATATCAGTGTGGATTTATCACGCCATACAAAGTATGAACTGGATGCTTTTTGCCATAGCACATGGGAACTTGGAACAAAAATTCAAGTGGTAATAATAACATCTACCCTGGTGTGCAAAAACTATGGAGATGGAAAAATATAGGAAAATGACAAAAAAAAATGTGTCAGAGAAAACTGCTTTTAACATATCCCTATTTGAGTATTTCTGAAAATTTCCTCAATGACCAACTGTCACTTTTTCACCTCATTGCAGATGTGTCTCCTCTGTTAGCTAATGAGGTTGAGAAAGACTCTAAAGAAGTCCCTGACACTCTTTCTACACTGGTATTTCTGTCTGATTGGTTAGAAGCCCTCTTAAAACTCAGATGTACTACTTAAACATTCTTGCTCCTATTCACTTCCTCTTGATGTGTCGTGGTACAAGTTTAGGCAACATCATATCTCAATCTGTAAAGAAAAGAAGTGACAGGAAACCATGATAGCTGCTGAACACTTCCCCCACCTCATTTCTTCAGGATTATGTACTTTTTTTTTTAATAACCTTTAAAAACTGACCTACCTATGTGAACCTCTATTTGGGCATGGTTTGTAAAGCTTTGTCTTAATACTGTTTCATTTATCCATGCTGTGCAGAATGCAATGTTGGGCTGTTCTGATGAATACTCAGTAAGCAGACTTAGGTATCAGAGCACTAAAGAAGAAGCCAGGTCAACTAGGAAGCACTTTCAAGCATCGCTATCACAGCTACAGTGCTTTTAATTCTTGGCCATCCTTGCTTTAAACTACTTCTGATGTCTCTGCTCCTGAATTCACTGTTAAAGAGAAAGCACGGACATTCTTAAGAAGTAACAGAGAGCAACAAGGTACTCCATTTGCCTTACATGTGGTCAGTTGTTTTAGTCTTGTAAGTCAGCTGCAGGAAACAAACTCTATATTGCCTTGTCCCAGAAACATCACGATACACTGCTAGCTTATCTAAATCTTGAAGTTAAATGAAACTTAGAATCATGGAATATGCTGAATTCCAAAGGATCCGCAAGGCTCATTGAGTCCAACTCCTTGCCCTGCACAAGACAACCCCAAGAATCACACTGTGTGCCTGAAAGCATTGTCCAAACAGTCCTCAAATTTTGACAAATTTAGTGCCATGACCATTTCCCTGAGGAACCTGCTCCAGTGCCCAAAAACCCTACGGGGGTGAAGAACCTTTTCCTAACATCCAGCCTAAACCTCCACAAGCTAGGCTTCAGGGCATTCCCTTGGGTTCTGTCACTGGTCACCACAGAGAAGAGATCAGTGTCTGCCCCTCACAACAAAGTTGTGATTTCAGCCACTCCTCATACAGCTTCATGAATTGGTCAAGGGCTTGACATTGGTGAGACTTTGGTGACAAGAGCTGTCAGTGAGAAACTCACAAAGAAATCAGTGTCTGGGCCTGTATAATACTACACTGTAAAATGAGAGAGGTCTGCACCAGCTACACAGAGAAAACAGGGGTTGGGAGCTTACAGCTGGAAATGCAGTACAAGCTGACAGAGGGTACAGTTTCTGAGTCCACTTGACTGTAGGAATTATATCTGCTATTCATTACTTTTTGCTCAGTTTGCAGAAAGCCTGTCCCTTCTGCAGTCAGATTGATCTGGTTGATGTATTAATCTTTCTTCTGAGTCACAAAAGGAGTTACAAACCTGATTCTAACTGTCAGGCTGGGTTATGGAGGCATTGTTGGAACACTTTTGGCATAGCAAAGCTAATTAGGAAAGTATATGTGAATCTGTCTCAGAGTAACTATTATACTACACTCCAGGATGTGGTGTCTAGTGTATTTGCATAATCTTGGGAAATACTGAAATTCAAAAATATTTTCTTAGGAATTGCTCTTTTCTTCCATAGTCTAAATAAAACCATATAGCATCGTGTTGTATGGTATCTTAAATACTCACAGAGTCACAGTGGTTAAGTGCCTCATTACAAATAATGTTTTCTTCAGAAAAAGTAACGTTTTGATGGTTCAGCAAAATAGAACTGCATCACTAATGAACATATAACAGAGAACAACTTCTGAATGGATTTTTCACTCAAGATAGTACTACATGCAAACCTGACAAAGCTCATATATTTAATTTTGACCTGCTTTGTAAAATATATTTGAAACAGCACAATGTAATGCCAGCTTACTTTATCAAGAGCAAGTGTTCGTTATTCAAATTTTGTTTCTCCTAGTATATACTATTTATACATTTGCTTCTTTGCTGAAGCTTCAGAGGCACCAACTCCCTTGAAGAAAGTGCATTTTGGACATGATTTCATGCACATTTTGAAAACATTTATCTATAGCCTATAGGAGGCCATTACTAAGTTGGAAATTTTAATGCTGTTATTCAAAAGAATTGTTGAGCATATTATTGAATTCCAGAAGAGTGTTTTATTAATTTAGTGTGTTCCCATTATACACACTATCCAAATCCTGCTTACTTGGGTTAATGAATATTTAACACTCAATAAAACTCCTTTGCTGTGAATTTAATATTTTTTCATTGTTAATATTTCTGTGTAATCATATATGGCTCTTCCTGTTGCTTCAATCTGTAATTAACAGTAAGGAAAAAGTGATCATCTTTGGTGCCAGTCTAGAACTTCAGATTTAATACAGTAAATCTGTAATTTAAGATTTGTTCAGAAATTGAATAATAACATACTGTTTGTTGTAGAATATTGCATGTAATCTGCCAGATAACTTATGTAAAATAGTGAAGAATGGGCTTCCTATAACTGTTTCATTGACAAGAACTAGATTTTGGTCTTTTATAAGAATTTCTGCCAGGCTGACATGCAGAGGAAAAAATATCAAGAGATCAGTTTGCCTTTAATAATGCCTTTATTATTTTAATGGCTGATGGGATGCCTTTCAATTCCTTATGAAGCATTCTGTGTAGAACTAGTGATATGATTTTATGATAAGTTTGCTACTCATGTTTTAAAGAAGCTAGGATAAGCTACTTTACCTCAAGGGCAGGCAAAGGAGGAACTGTGAGTGTGAGGGAGGGGAAGGAATCTGCTATTGGACAGTACCAAGAGCACCCTTCTTTTACAGATTAATGCAGATCTGCCAGCCAATGTGGGAGCAAGCTGAATCAATGATGTACTCATTCCCTGCCACCTTCTGCTAGCAAATGCTACTGGGAAGCAGAACACACAGTGGCTCATCAGCTCTGCTCCGCTCTCTAATGTGAACAGCGCATACAAGGAAGTAGGAAGTAATGCCGTTGAATTTCTCAAGTCATGTATGGCAATGCAGATCTTGTGTTTAGTAATTAGCAAATCTGAGTAGTTTTATTCTCTTAATTTCATGCATATTAATGGTACTATTTTCTACTGCACAATTTGCTGTATCCTCATCTGTGTTTATATTTTGGGACTTTCACCCTTTCTTTGAAGGCGCATTCTTGTTGGTTCAGTCAGCACCAGTGGCTCTTGTATAATGGTTGCTGGATAATTTTTACCTAAAAGTTCAACTTCCAATTTCTGTCCAACTTTGCTGAGTTCTATGGGAACATATGCAAAAGCTAGACTCTGCTGAGCTCCATAACTGAAACATCCAGATGTGGTATTTCCAATAACCTGAAAAAAACCAAAAAAAAATTGTATTTATTTTCAAGATTTAATGAGATTTTCAGAAAAAAAAAGCCAAAAAACAAACAAAACAACCAACAACCCAAACAACTAGATATCTCACATTTTGGTTTATACACTTCAGACATCAAGCAAGTTTCAAGTGTGTCATGCACTTAATAATATTCTCAACAGAGAGTAACACCACCTGAAACTGGGCAGTTTTTGCTACTTGAAAAAATAGCCTATTCTTACTATGTTAAGTTTTCACTGGAACATATACAATACACATGCATATGTTTATTATCTACAATAATTTAACTGCTACTGAGTATTTCAATGCATAATCTGTGCTGCAGTGTGGAGCCCCAAACTTTGCTGTTGTTTCATTTCTTTAAAGTGAGTAGCAGAAGCGTCCTTAGGATAATAGTGAACTTGCAGAAGAAGAGAATGGATGACAATACTTTAGCCTGTTTCAGCCCTAGTTGCAGTGACTTAATAGCATTTCACATCTTCTCAGTAGATATTTAGTTAGTCTTTACTTCTTGCTTGAAGATTAGAGTGTTTACCATAGCTTCAAATTGTTCTATGCTAGTAAAATGGAAGTAACACATTCACACTCGAAACACAAAGGTTCTGTTCATGGAGAATTAAGACCAATTTTTTGTAAAATGAACTATAGTCCTTGCCTTGCCATTGTGCCACACACTTTCATTTCCCTCTGGATCAACATTATCTGTTTCCAGGGTGAGATATACCAGTCGTCGTTTGAGCCCCTTTTCTTTAATCTGCTTCAGTGCTTGTTTTCCTGTAAAGTCTGCTGCCTGAAAAAATACAAGGCAATGATGATATATATTTAATTGGGTTCTCCAAAATGTTTAGAGATATAAAAATTTAAATGTATCTTAATGTGTTTGCCTGTCACTTAAGTATTTTGTATGAAATACAGATGAAATCAAATCTTTGGCACAGTATATCTTGTATCTTGGTATTTTTATACTGGTATATTATATCTTGGTAAATTTACTCTGTATATTAATTTTCCTAGATCTCAGCCTTTAATATCCATAATTCCAACACAGCAGAAACACATATGTAGTGAGATGTGTTACAAGACTACCCGTCCAGTTAAGGCTGTAAGCCAGAAGACTGTACATCATTTCAGTGTCTATGACAAAAAGTGTATTCCAATACCCAGATCCTAAAGTCTGGACCTTGCTCCATAAACACATTTCCTTTTGATGCCATCATCAACTTAGGACAGTAACCTGTCAGTATTCCACTTTGGTGTCTCTGCAAGGCTGCACAGCTGGCAGTTTACTCCATATTCTTGTTTTAAGGTAAATATGCTTTTTCCCCACATCTACCTTTTTATGGGATAATGCATCATGTTTTGCAAAGAATACTGCTACTGTCTGGAGTTCCCTTTTTCAGCCTGCTTAGAAAGGTACAAGCAGATTCTCGTATTTCCAGAAGAAGACTGCACAAATATGTGACAAGTATGGGGGTAGTCATCGGCGGGTCTCCGAACCCTCAAGGGTATATAGGACAGTATTTACTGTGTACGATCACACTGGGCTGATTCCACCAGTCTGATTCTATCACAGAATCATTTAGGGTAGAAAGGACCTCTAAGCTCACTGAATGCAATCTTTGACCAATCACTGCCTTGTCAACTACAGCATAGCACCAAGTGTCATGTCCAGTCATTTCTTGAACATCTCCAGGGACAGTGACTCCACCACCTCCCTGGACAGTCCCTTCCAATGCTTAACAACCCCTTCCATGAAGAAAACTATGAGAGGCTATGTTTTTGCTTCTATGGCATAGATCAGACAGAACAAAAGAGTTGTATTCAACTAAATTTCCAGATACCCACCAGCCTGTCCCATGGGCAGAAACATAATAGCAGTTACGAAGTCCTCTACCTTTCCAGCTTTTGCTTCACTGGCAGTGAAAGCCATGTTAAGGCAGCTGATCTTAGGTCTGAAGCAGAAATTATTTGATGAGTGTTTAAGGGAAAAGAAATGAAATATTGTTGAAGTCTTCAAAAATACTATTTCTAGAAATGTTCTTTGGTTTCAGTAGAAAACTGTTGCACTGTCAGAATTGCAAGCAATATGTACATGGAATAGATACACAGTGAGTTCATGTGTTCTTGTAGTTCTTCATATTCACATAAGTCTCTGTGTAGGTTCAGAAGAAATTATTAAAGTGATGAAGAGTTTTTGAACTATGAGAGGCTATGCTCTGTAAGCAGTTGTTAAAAACAGCTTATGAACCAGTTAAGGAGCAGTTAGTCTGAAACTCAAGGAGGTTCAACTGGCGATAAAGCAGATACTGCACATAAGGATCAAAGCTGGATCTTTTGGGGAAAGAAAGCATGAAATACAGCTCAGATCAGAAAAAAGACTGTGAGAACTCGTTTTAGAATATAATGTTAAGATGCTGCTGCAAAATATAAAGCAAAGATATCACACCAGACAATAACCAGCTACTGGTAGTTCCCTCTCACTTTTCTACTGTATGACACCTGCAACTGTAGGAAACACCTACAACTTGAAATGCCAATAAGACTGTATACCATAGCATGACTCACAGACTAAAACATTTTGCATAACAAAGAGAAATATCAAGAAGTAAACATTCTACAGGGATACTTAGCTCTGAATCAATTCCTTCACATTCACAGTAATGTAATATCAGCTATTTAGTCACATGGAACTAAACACAAGTATTCAAACGCAATATTATATGCCCGAGGCATGGAAACCACTAGAGCAAGCAGCTAGCAGGCTTTAGAATCTAAGTGTGGATAATTTTTTGCCTGTTGCTTACAGACACAAAATTAAATTCTTTCCCAATTAATTTTAACTGGGCCAAGCTTTTGGCCACCTGGAATAAACCACTACATAGCTATTATGGTAACTGAAAATGCATATAGGGGATTTCATGTAAAGGGCTTGTTCTTTGCTATTTTCTGTTCATTGAAGGTTAAGAATATTCCAGTCTTTTCAGAATGTTGGCTTGGAAAAATAACCGGGATGTAACCTAGAATTAAAAATCTACAACATATACACCATATATATATATTTATATGTATATATGCATGTATATATGTGTATACACACTGCAAAAATATGTGTATCTACCTGTATAGCTACATAAACAGATGCATACATACATACACACTTGAGCACTATATGAACATGCATAAAAATGTATGTGTGAAAATATATGTGTGTATAGAATGCACAACTGCAAAAAAGAGGCATCTCTATACATTTTAAAATATTTAAAGCACCTTCTTTAACTACAGGAATTCAGCTAATTCAGTTTACTTCTTTTACAGTTCTTGGGTACCATGCCAATGGTATTTCCACTATCATTGAGTTTTGATTTTTAAGTGTATGTGCTTGGCATTGATTCCATTCAAAACAGAATTTGGAAGCTGATATATTCAAGCTCAGTCTGGCTATTTTTGATAACAAATGCTTCCTCTTTATAGGAGAAAAACAGTCAGTTTGCATATTGCTTCTCTTTGCTTTATCTTTTGTATCTTGTCATACAAAACACAATGCAAAAATAATTCCTATTTAAACCAGTATAACCCAATAGATGAATATTAAAAAAAAAAAAACAAACCAGAAGAAAAAGAACAGAAACAAATGAAAACACTAAACAATTTCAACCTTGAACAAACATCAAATTAAAAGCTGCTTTTCACTGAGTTTAAAAAAAAATTACTTGACATGTAGGAACAATGCAAAATGTTTATACTATTTGAAGTAAAGACAGTCCTAAAAAGCTAAGCTTAAAATACAGACTTTCCATTATCTTGGCACAAGTTCCCAAAGCACTAAGCTTTGGCAGATGTAATGGTTTTCACATAAAATAAAAACACTTCTAAGACACCAAAGATAAAGACAATATCTACTGCTTAGCTTCATTTAATTTGAGTGCAGTTCACCAGATAAAAAGATGGGCTGTTCCTTTTTACTTGTGTTAGATAACACACACATTAAAATGGAAAAATCATATCACAAATCAACTAAATTTTTAAAACAGCACATAGCTAAAAGGATACCACTGATCAGTTCATCTATCAACATACTGTATATATATATATTTGCATTACCCTTCTTATCAAGCTTTTACTTTGTGTTAGTTGCCATGTGTTTGATAGCAGAAGATAAACCCACTGTTTTTAAAAAGAGTTTAGGAGACAACAACCAATGAGTAGATTTTTTTTTTTATGCACATTGAGATACCTTGAATAGTTTGACTTACTGTGTTTCAAATGTAGCTGGCTTTCAATGGCACCCCAATACTAATTCTAATCCTCTGTATTAAAGGAAGCAAAGGAATATAAATTTGCTATAAAGCTTTCAAAAACTTTTTGTTGTTCTTGTTTTTAGACTGTGCAGTTTATCAGATTAAAGTCACAGCATCTTAAAAGAAATATGCTATATCTATTCAACAGTAACTTGCAGCAAAGATATATAACTCTCTCAATAAGGAACTGTTGTAATTTATTCAGTATACCACTTAGGACTGTGGGCATAGAGCCAAATTATGAACACAAAGTCACCCAACTGAGTAAGGCAGCACCAACAGCTGCTGTGATCTGCTATAACCATAATGTTACAACACACTGGAGGCAGCCTCTATACAGTATTTCGAAATTTTTCTTGGCTAGATGCTCTTTAATTATTTCAGGATAACTCTCCAAATGATATCTACCTCACCAGCCTCATAAATGAAGACAATTTTTCTTCTCAGAGAGCAAATTTTTGACAAGTTTCTTTTTCTGTAACATATCAACACTATAACTTACACTGCACAAAACAATTTTCTAAGGGAGATGGCCAGCCTGTACGTATGGCACCTGCACCAATGCATCATTCATTCAATCTACCTAAACCCTCTTTGTATGCAGTCAGCTGCAGGAAATTGATATGACTGAAACAGCTGATGAATTACTGAATTATTTTGCCTCAAAATCCCCGTCTTAGTGAGTGCTTATTCCTTTACATGGCCAAAAAAACACACAGGGAGTCACCTGGATGTGCATTTTATACAGATAACAAAATCTTTGCAGATTTTTTCTAACATGTTTTCTAGCCTGTATGAATTTATGGAGTAAGTCCTCTGTTTTCTGGCCCTCTGGACACCAAATGAAGTAATGATAGAACATGGTTCCACTCACTCCTAAACTTCAATTTGAATGGGGACTGGACTTAGGTGGAAAAGTACACTCAACTAGTATGTTATAGGCATAATAAATGGGGATTGAAGGGGGGGGGAGGGGGAAACACCATGCCCCATCTCAAATTTTCCATCCATCACTCCATCCTTTTTCCAATCCCCAGGCTTCTTAGCCCTTCTTCAGTAAAGCCTCTGCTCTTTCTTCTTCCTCCTCTTTCCTTTCTTGTGTGAAGTAAAGCTGGTATGAAACATAGCCTTATTCCAGGTTATGGAGTGGGGTCAGTGACCACTATTGTAGTCATTCCTCTCAGAACAAAAGGGATGTAACCTGGAGAAGTGAAGCAAGGGCAGACAATGGCAATCAGGGGCAGATGCAGGAATTCTTGAAGTTCAGGCCGTTCCACACCAAGACCCTGGGAACACGAGTTGGACTGAAACAAATAAGGGGCAGTTTTGGCTGAGTGGTCAGGACAGAAACAAGTGACTACAAGGAGGAGGGCATAAAACTGTAAATCTAAGCCTGCTACCAAAGGAATAAAAGGGTAGAGGCACAGCCTTAGAACTGCTCATCCTAATTTCCTGAGAGATAACATCTTCTGTATTGTTATGTTGGAGGTTAGGTCAATACTCAAGGACTGCATCTTGTAATTCACTTACCTATGTGAAGCTGATGGGCATGACAAAACTGCTATTCATAAGGCATACCAAAGCAATTAAATACTCATGTATCTAATGCTATATATTAAATGCAATAGTAAAAACCACCAAATGTCGAAGTGAGAAAAAGAGGTAGCACTTGTAGCCTGAGAGGTCTGCTTTGACAAGGACATTCAGGCAGTCCCTGAGCAGGGTTGGAAGAGATAAAATGCAATTAGTGAAAAGCAGACAAGGAAAGGAGCAAGAACCAAAGGAGAAGGTTTTAGGTTGGTAGTAAAAATTAAAAAAAAAAAAGGGGGGGGGGAAGAAAAAAAGTGCTGGTAGAATAAACCCATGGAAAAATGAGAGATTATGGATATAGAAAAATCTGGAAAGAAGTTTGGAACTGAGAACAAAAACCTGCACCAGTAAATAAAGAGGGCTGAGGCAGAGAAACACTGCCTTGGAAAACAGTAGTTTCTCCTAGTGGAAACAGATGAAATATTAGTTAAGCACCCAGATCCTGGCCTATAAGAGCACACCAGAGCAGAATTCCAAAGGGTTTCCTTCATCTACTGCACTCCCTTCCCAAGCCGCGGTGTTGTTCCCAAGTCTCTGTAGTGCGCGTGACCAGGAGGTGGCAATCTTGGATACAGCAACGCAAGCACAAACCCACAAACAGCCAACTGCGGACTTTGAGCTCTTGATGAATGTTGTCATGACTGGATTCACAAGAAAAATCCTTCTGAAGGAATTCATTTCTGTGAGCTCGTATGAAAGCTTTTCACTCAAACATCAAGTTTCATGGGGATTCCTGGTCCATTACAGGCAGGAGAAAAATAAAGCTATTTTAAGCATTCAGAGGTGATATACTACATCTTTGAGCACTCAAAAATCTGAGAAAGTGCAAATGTGCAGAACAGTATTCTTGGATGTGGACCAAAAAGAATTGCAGATTTTCTTCTTTAAGTATATTCTGTGTATTTCCTGGCACAGTGACTAACATTAGGACTCTATTAATATTTAGCAGCAGAGTGCTTATTAATGAGATGAGGCTATCTAACAACTTACCTAACTTACTAAGTGTAATTGAACAGCCAAAAGAAACACAACAGTTACTAAAATAAAAAAAAAAAATCCCATCCCTAAACTGGACAAAATTTTGTTTGGAAGTTATGAAAGCATTTTATACTGTAAATTATAAATTAATCCTGTTAGTGTCCCTCCACTTTAGTTTAATTGCAGCCCATCCTGTTCATCTGTGCAAGGAAGCAACTAAAACTAACATTAGCAAAATAGGGGTTATCAAGTAAAGTCTAGAGGAAACCACCTAGAACAATGCCTGAGTCTTACTGACAAAATGGAAGTTGCCACAGAAACCCTGCAAAATTGGGTTTCCTTATTGCCATGTTATCATTTAATACCCTGTGACAAAAAAGAAAGCTTAAGCTTTTAGCCGGTTTTCCTATTATTCATCACAAAAAAATTGCTAGTCCATTTGTAAATGAAGATGTTGTATACACTAAACTTTCTAAACATAGAGACCATCAGGATTTTATAGGGACTTTACATCTCCTCATACATATTCCCCAGATATTTGAATGTCCTCTTGTAGAAATTAAAACTCTTTTTGATCATATTACCTTCACTGGTATTTGGCTCTTCACTCATTTTAATCTGTTTAGAAACTGTTTTCATTTTCCATGATATACCACTCGAGATTCACTTATGCTGAAGTCTTTCCACAACAGTTTTGTGAGCTATTTCAGCTGCCTGTTGCACAGCAAGAAGCACTTTAGCAATTAACGGAACAGTGCCTTCTGGTTCTAATTTACACAAAAATCAGCACTTTCCCCAGCTGGGGGCGCATGCTTAAAGGTATAAACCTTGTGAGGAGCCGAACAGAACAAAAAGTCAAAAAGAAGTATCTAAGTATCTGTTGCTTGTAGTTTTTATCTCGTTTGCCCCTTTTTAAGGAGAAAGTTTCCATAACAATAGAAAAAGTAACAAAAAAGTATTTTGCTTCTGTTCAGTTAGAGTGGCCTGTAATGAAAGGTGAGGTCTGTGCTATGCCAAAAGTGCCATAAAACAGATGCATGGAACTGGGACTCAAACTGCCAAGAAGCAGAGTAAATAATCTCACACTGCATTTCATATTACAGTGTTTAGACTGCTTCCAACAGCTGAATTAGCTCAGGTATCTGTGAAGTGTCAACATACAGTCACAACTGCCCTCATTTGAGTCAATAAAAAAACATTGATTATTTCCTTTCTCACATTAGTTCAGCAAAACTGGCAAATGTTTCAGGCTGACACCCTGCATTTCTGCGGGAGATTCATTCATGACCATTTATCTACAATGTGAGTGTCTGCTCTGGAGAACTGCTCCAACCCTGCATTTCAACCATGCAGAGAAGGGTGCAGAGCAAGTAAAGAATCAAATGCTTCTTGCACATTAATGCCTTCATATGATCTGCATGGGTATCTTGGCATGCAACAGCTTTTCCTATTTATGGCTGCTGTCCTACTTACACTACAGGAAAGAAAAAAAAAAGAAAACAAACAGATGTATCAAAAGGAAGTGGAAAGAAAAACCAGTAACAGTAACATTTTTTTATTGCCGGTCCCTGCAATCCTGCTAATCTCTCCTCAAAATGGAAAAGCCTTGATTTGTAAAGGCAATTAAATCCTAATCTATTACATTCTGTATTTCCCTTGCATGTGTCACTTCCTCTGATTAAAGCAACATTGTACCACCCAATGAAGAGAGCTGTAACTCCACTACATGTAGGAACTGCCATTGACATCCTTGGGAGAGCCCTGCCTCAACCCTGCATAGGTTGAACAACTTTACCTTCTACAGACATGTTCAACAGTGAGAGGAAAACACCTTCCTGGGCTTGTCCTGTTATGGTTGGTGAAATTGTCTCATAAATATAAAAGCGTCCTTCTAAGTTTAACAGGCTTCCATAATTCTTTCCTATGCAAAGTTTAAGATTGGTGTTTTCTTTGGAGCTGTAACCTAAAGTTTGGGATTCTTCTTATCAGCTCTACAGTGCCTCCACATAACATGACAAAATTATCAAGGACCATTTATTATCTGACTTATTACCATTTC
The DNA here is from genome assembly GCA_013397795.1 of Orthonyx spaldingii. Lineage (NCBI taxonomy): Eukaryota > Metazoa > Chordata > Aves > Passeriformes > Orthonychidae > Orthonyx > Orthonyx spaldingii. The sequence goes on from VZTJ01004568.1 coordinate 918,622, forward strand.
AGATATAAAGAAAGCATACATAATAACAGTTTGTCACTGTATCACATTATATCAGTATCAAGATTAAAGGTTTTCCAAACATTTTTTCTGCTTGATCTTCCTCATATACTTTAGTTTACAGATTAAAAATTGACGCAAAGGATTAATTCAGAAATAGCCTGTCATTTAGGGCACCTCACTTGAAATATCGAGGACCAGATTCTTCACGTTAGAAACTTCAGATCGATTGTGCAGGCAACTACTGTTTTGAGTTGATGGAGTAACTGATAGCAGCAGATGGCTTTAGATCTGCACAGGACATGATTTCATGAGATTTCATGGAAGGGTCCTCTATTTGACAGAGTTCAGACATTTGGTTTGTGATTCATTCAGACCAAGAAAGAGAATTACAAACAATTTTTTGTATCTATTAGACTAAAACAGAATTTGAATTGCTAAAATATTAATACAAAAAAAGTGAGGTTGCTGATTGAAGGAGATAGAATAACATCTTTTCTTTTTTACTGCACAGTTAAATTCTACTAGCACCATTCTCTAACCTTCAAATCAGGTGAGAACAAGTTATGATCAGAGGACTTCTTCAGAAATTCCATGAACAACTAATTATTCTTTTAATCAGTAAACTAATTTAATTTACATTTAACTTATTGTTGCCCGTTGTCCCTAGCAGTTCCAAAAATATACTTTTTTCAGTTATTGTTGTACCAGAGTGGTAGCCAAAGGAAAAAAAATCTTAGTGATATCTGCTTTAACAAGAATAAACAGGTAGAATATTTTCACAATATGAGCAGGCTTGTTCAACTTGTATATATATATATGTATATATATATATATATATACCACGTGTTTACAAAAGTACATAACTAAAATTTCTCTCTGAAAATAAATCACAAAGAGTTATTTTTCATGTAGACAACAATTAGGACTTGCTACTTCCTGATATAATGTATAATTTTGTTAGCAAGAAACATGGGAAAAGATCTTTTTAAACAAGTTGGTAGTTATAAAGTAATTATAATTATAGTTGTGTTGTTCATTTACTAAATCTATTTTGTTTTCCAGCTAATGGCATTTTTTCCATTCAAATACTTAAAGAATAATCTTGGACATAATAGAACAGTCTGAAAATAATAAGACATACCTTGTTTAGCTTTACAAAATATTCCAGTCCAGCTTCCAAGGGATTAGTGTCACAGTTCATCTGTTAAAACATATAAATTCATCATCTATACATGATGGACCATCATAGCTTTTGGGCTGGGGGGTTTATTTATTCATTCTATACACCCTTCTATTTTCTTGTGTGTCAAAGTCTTCCACATTGCATACACTGAATAGACCGCAAGCTTCCAGGATGGGATTCAAACAGTGTATCTACTATCACGCCTGGTATAACATATAGATATGTAAACCTGTCATCTAAGTTTCCATATGCAAAGTAAACACATTTCAGTAAGAAAAAGGATTTTGCATCAAAGCAGAATGGAACCTCAGAGGACTGAGTAACTGAGTTACACCATTTGCAACACAGCAGAGTGGCTTAGCTGGAGAGGGAAATAAAACACAAAGCCAATTTCATTCATCAGCTTCCCATTAGGTGTACGGGGAATAATTTGTAAGGCAGCACTTGAAGGAAGAATGAAAATAATTAGCACAGGACAAACCAAAAGGACCCCTGAATTCCCACAATTTCAACCTCTTGAGTTCTTTCATTTCCAAAGGAATTAAGAAAAATTTCAGGTAAAATGAAATTCTCTTAATTTCCCCCAAATTCTTTAGGCTCCCTAAGTAGTTCTTTATTATGAGTGAGCATATTCTGCAGGAACAAGGTATTGGGAAATGAAAAAGTTCAAAATACATTATGAAGCAAAAATAATTTGCCTCTCATGACATAGTTACTACAGAAATAAAACATTTTGAGAACCCGTCAGCCAAAACTTTGATTTTAAAACACTAGAGTTCAGCAAAACCTTCATAATTTTGTTATACACAAGAGGGAAAACTATCCATGAATCAAAATAAGTGTTTCTTTGCTAGAGTGCAATGGAGTATACCAGTTGTTTTTATTTAGAAAATCACCAGTAAGAAGTATAACAGCTTTTCCTGCTTGAGGAAAATTATCTTTCCATGCTAAACAGAGAAACTGGTACAAATAACAGCTGTGCTAACTATGACTAAAAGCTGCATAGTCATAACAAAATAAAAAAATAAAAAGCCCACCAACACTTCCCCCCTCCAAAAAACCACCAAACCTCCACAAAGAATAATAAAGAAGATGTATTTCTTGACCTCTGCTCCCCAGGCTCGGAAACCCTTTTCTAGCCGTAAAGTATTTAGAGCATATATTCCAAAATTGTCAATTCCTTCTTTCTGGCCAGCTTCCATGATTGCACTGTAAAGAGGCACAGAATCTTCTATTCTGTGGTAGAGCTCCCAGCCCAATTCACCTGTTACACAAATAAGATTAATATTTTCATCAGCTCAGTTAAATAATCCTAATAAATATACTCCTATCCTTGGTCAAAAGACAGGATCAATGCTGTAAGTGTTAATTCACACTCTAGGGTCAATTCTATCATACAGCAAGAACTACCACAGGATTTGTGCCCTACATCTTAAGCAGTAGTACTATTATTCAAATTTAAACTGTTAACTGAAAACCGTGGGTAAAAAAAATCAAAATAACTGATAAGAAAAGGTCATGCAACAAAGTCACAATGATAAATTAAGGACATTACAAACAGATGATAACTTGGCAAGTGAACAGCAAATGTAACTGAGTGTAAATAAGAATGAGTGTATTGTAACATATTTAGCACAACAGAAAGAGAATACGAATTACAAGGACTTCAGCTGCTTCAGAATGCTCTGAATTCAGTCTATTACACTCAAAATGAATGTAAAAAGAAATAAAAATTAAAAGTAACTGGGAAAGCCAAATACTAAGCACTACAGCAATATATTTTCAAGGCACATTACAAAAACTAATATACGGTAATCCAAAACCAATTCTTGACGTTGGTTTTGCAGCAAATACCAAAGAGGTTATCAGAACTGGACTTTTGTTCTGCAAAATAAATATTTACACTATAGGGTATTTCTAAAGAAAAAGGTCTTGGAAAAGCTCAGCACAAACCCTGACCACATCACATTTGAAAATCAATGTACTGTGATTCCTCCTACACTTGCATGTAAAATGCGATCAACCTACTTCTTATGAATACATGATGAGACTTATTTTTCAACATAATTTTAGTGACATTTATTAACTTATTCATTGTCTCTTTCCTTAAGTATATGTTTTTTCTATTGCTTACCTGTGTAAGATATCCTAATGGCAGTAACAGCAATATTGGAAAGTTTCAGATGTCTGCACTGGAGAAACTTAAACGAACCGTCACTGAGATCTTCATTTGTAAGTTTCTGGAGGACCTGTCGTGCATATGGACCTGCTACACTAAGTACTCCCATATCATCTGTCACATTTTCTATTTCAACTTTGTATCCATCTCTTGCTATTTTCTCTTCTATCCATCTGCACATAAAACATGACATCGATGTTACAGTTCTTATGAAAAATAGCTGAGTTTAATAAGATTTTACTAGGAGTTATTTTTTCTTAGTGTTCATTTCCCCAGCAGCTCCCAGTGCCACACTCAAAACCAACAAAACTATGTGCTACATTAGACAGAAAAATTCATCGTTGATGTTAAACAGTTTTCTGCTGAGACACTGATATAGGAATACAAGCATCTGAGATACAGGGCAGGAAAGAACAGAATTTAAATGGGTAGAACACTATTTTCAAGATAAGAGAAAGAAGTGATCTCCTACAATGACAACAGATTTGGTTTTGGATCCAGAATGTGTTAATAAAATGTCAGCACACAAAAAGAGTAAGGAATAAACACACTGAACATAAGAAATCTCTAAATAAATTTCTGTGACAACAGAAATGTACAAGCAGGTTTGTTCCTTCCTGAATACAGCATTCAAAGTATTAGCAGAAAGTTCAGTTTGGATTTAATCAAAAACAACAGCTGCAAATTATCTTTCAGGAAGTTCGGAAAATAAATAAAATGGGTATATTTAAAAATCTTATGGAGTACTACATTGTTAAACAGTATTATAAGATCTCAGGCATAGGCAAGTACCACACAGGACTGCAGAAAATCTTTAGAATTAAATACATTAGACCTGGCTCTTCCATTTGGTTCCTGAATGTGCCAATGTTCCTACTGATTCCTGTGGAATCGTTATCAAACAGCACATCATTCTTTGCCTATTAGGGTAGTGAATTTCAGTCTTTAATGTGTTGATTCATTGTGATAACTGATTTTCCAGTAACCTCCAGTAAGAAGAGCACTAGAAATGGCAAATCCAATGCTCATTTATGAAAAGCAATTTAGTGAAGTCATCCTGCAACTGATTCTATTTCCTTCCATTCTTTCTGTTGCTTCGCTTTGTGACCCTAGAGCCCAAAGCAGAAGATATTACTGCAGTATCACGAAAACTGCACTGCCTATCTGTATGGGTAGGTCAGTGCCTCTGGGGTCATCCCTGTTAGGAGCCAATTTTCTTTTTTGCGTAAGAGAACACACTAGAAAGGAACAGCCATGCTGTGTTACATCATTCAATGCCAAAGACAAACAGGTTCAAAAACAAAACAAGAACTACCTCCAATAAAGTATATTACATAACTGTTAGCAAGTTCTCCATCTTTTTACATCAGTGATAATCCAATACCCAACTGCTTATACTTCAGAATTCAAGTCAACCAACTTTCTAAGAAAATAAAATCAATAAATAAGTAGAATTCTCGTGAACTTTGTGAAAAATTTGTTGAGTAATAACTGAGAATTTGGAACTTAGTAAAAATGTTTCTATACTAGTGTGACTATATAGCACTATGCACTCACTGTATTAAAAAATACACTAACCTCAGATCGTGGAGTTCTGACCCTGACCCAGTTACAAGCATGAATTCTCCAGGATACACTTGAGAGACGGTTAGCTCAGCATAAACTTTTCCTCTTGGTGTTAACATATGGCTTATATTTGTGGAACCCACCTGAAGAGTAAAATTTGTGATTATTAACCATGCAAAATAAAACCTTCAAATTCTTAAACATCATGACATATATATTTGTCTTCATTTGAAAAAACAAGTTTTTTATGTTTGCTCTGCTATGCTGTAACAGGAGTGGAGAGATACACAACTGGCCAATCTTAAGCTTTGGAGTAGAAAATTCACTTTTTCCTTTGTAGGCAAAAAATGGGAATTTTTAAAATAAGATAAATCAGGACTTTTATAAATATTTCTTAATTATCCATTACACAAGGCATTCTTAAGCTGCATTTGTTTTCAGAATGCATTTTCAATGCAAATTCAATCAACTTTAGTTTATTTTCTTCATCTAGATAAAAAATTCTCCATGTAATTGACATGAATATTCTTTTTCAATCCTGTGAATAAGGTTTTCAGGTCCCAAGAGAATAACATATGCTTTTCCCCTTACTATAAAGAGAGAAATACTGAGCTGGCTTATGCTTTTGTGGCCCTGATTTAGGTATGCTTTTCTATTTATTGTAGGTGCCGACTATGACTCTTTATCTCTGCACATTTGAATCAGATTCTGTATAAGAAACTCAGTCCCTAGAGACAAAATTTCAAGTGACAGTTACATAGCAGTGACCATAAAACACATGTATGTTCATGCATATATCATCCATAGAAACAGATATATGAATGTGCCATAGCTGTTGTGCTGGCATGGTTCCAGAGGCAGAATTTAATCTCTCTTATTTCATTCTGCTTTCACAGAACCTTGTCAATCACCCAGTCAGTAGTCAGATTCCATACAATGAACAGAGAAAGGAAAAACATTTCATATACTAAGATTATTTTGCAGGTTTTACTACACTAATTACTTATGCCATAGTTACTGGCATATTAGAGGCATATAGTTGAATTTTCAGGACCCGATGCTGGTCACACTCAATGCAGTTGCAATACAAGTATATCTCTGGTAACTTCACTGGATTATTTTATGATGGAGACAAGCATGAATGGTACTAAAAATCAGGCAGCTTAAATAGTGACTGTTGTGAATGCTGCATTTTTAAGTGGACTCACAAACTGTACCTTCTGCTTTGCCACCTAATTTTCCCTTAGCATTGCTGATTAAACTCCATAGAAAACACCTGGTTTGTTCTCATAATTTCCTGTTTAATCTTGATTTCTTGATTTCCTTGTACCACATAAAAATATTCAGCAATATATCCATGCCCACTGATGACTCAGTTACTTTGCCTCTACCCCAAGCTAGACTGAAGACAAAGTTTCAATTCATATTTTTATCACAAAATTCATACCGTAAAAGATATGACTACATGGTAATTCACGTTCTTCTTTCTCGTAGGATATCAATCTTGTGCCTTCCCATTCAGTTGACTTTAACCTTTCATAAGTGCTTATCTACCTTTAAAACTATAGTCTCAGCATACATGCTGTTTCCCTATATTTTCTCCCTTTGGTGTCTGAAGCAACAAAAGCCATCACTTACTGCAAATACTAAATGAAATTCTATGCTGAAATGACCAACCCCATGTCATCCTGCAACTGCAGGGTCACTTCAGAAAGGAACAATTTGCTTGCTGGAGGTGTATCTAAAGTTAAAGACACTATATGAGAGTGGTTGACAAAGCAGGAAATAAAAAGGACTCATAGAGCCCTACCAAAATTTGAAGACCAAGAATAAAAAACCTGGGGCAGTTTGTCACAGTACGCCATTTTTGAGCACAGGATCATTCTCTGAGGATCTATGAACAGCCACAATTGAGAAGAAATTATATGTGTGAGGTGAAAGTGGACTCTCCTGAATATTTGCACCTGGCAGCCAGCTGCAAAGTAGTCACTAAGAGGAAAATAATGGGTTGCATTTGAAAAAAACCAAAAGCTGCTCCCTCAGGAATTCATTCAACTGTGGTCAGGCAAGAGCCCTTTCCACTGTTCTGCTCTGCTGTTCAAGCCTCCATCGTAAAGCACAATTTTAGGCAGGCAGCTGCCAAGGTATTCTACCGGAAAAAAAATGCAGGTAAGATTCACTTGCACTTTGTAGAAAAAGATTTGAAACACAGGAGGCTGCCTGAACATAAGGAAACATTTTTTACTATAAAGTGGCTAAGCATAGGAATTAGTTGCGCAGTTAACTCAAAAGCCATCTGAAAATATTCCTAGGCAACAAGGTCCAGGTGATGCTTGTCCCACAGGGGGTTGGACAAGATGATATCCAGAGGTCCCTTCCAACCTCATCCATTCTGATTAAAGGATCTCTGACAAAAGGTACTCCTGTGTGGGGCTACTCTAGTATAAATGCCACTTGTGTGCTCTTAACTGAGTGCAATATATCTGATACAGAAACTTCTCCAAAGGATCTGTGTATTTGGTATCTGAGAAATACGGGAATAATATTATGCTTCATTTTCCGTACCTGAAAGAGAGCTTGTCTAAGTTCTACATTACAAGAGTTGTCACTGTCCCATTTACCTTTGGAACAACATTTGCAAATAGATGATCAAGCAGCTTAACAGAATCCGTGCCTTTTACTTTAAACTTGCCAAATGGTGACAGGTCAATCACACCAACTTTTTCCATAACCTGTTTATACTCACGACCCACAGGGTCAAACCAATTTGTGCGCCGAAAACTGGGTCTGAAACACAGCATTTAGACACAGAAAACACAATTTAGAAATTTTGTGCTCTTTTCAGCAAAGTGTAGTCTTCAGTTTTTTCAGTTTAATAATCATCCAAAAGAGATAAACTTCCCTAATTGTAGGTACCTTACCCAATATTTTCCCTAGTCTAACATAGCTTAATAATTAAAATCCTTTAACAACACAGAAAGATATGGGTTGATATTATATCAACTACTTTGTATAATAAACTGTGAATGTTCAAGTGTTAGAGTAAGTCGCAGTCTGTCATGAGTAAATTTACAGCATACTTTGTTGATGAAACATTTATTTAAGTTTAAGGTGTTGAAGGCTTTACTTCTGAACAGCAAAGTGTGTCTCTTTATTCTTTTATGAGCCTCATTTAGATTAGACTCCAATATTTCCCAAATAGAAAATCTGTATTTGCTGGAAACTCCCTGATGCAGACTAGGTGGGCAGGCATAGAAAAGGAAAAAAAAAGCAAAGAAGATTGAAGAACTCCTCTCCAAACACTTATACAGAGAGGAATGAGCTTTTACATGAAAACAATATACTGTGCTGCTGATCAAATAGTAAGAAATTGAGAAAACCACACATTTATCATGAACAAGTCGTTTTCCAAGTTTTTCCTTGAGCTGGGTTGCTTGCTGGTAACTCAAACCTACTTACAAGACACCTTGATGGGTGTTTTGAAATGTCCGCATTATCAGAATAAAATGTATTTTAAACTATGGAAAAAGCAAGAATGGAAGACCATTCTAGCAGATACCTGTAGCTAAAATGAATGATAAATGCATGCTTCTCATTAAATTTAAATTGCTTGGCTCTTGCTGTCATCACAATTTTTCAGGGGAGGAAAAAAAGTAATCTTTCATTTACTTGTATCCAGTTTCATCTCCAGGTTTGTAGAACCAATGAGGTTGCTCCCATCCTGCATGAAATCCCATTGAACATTTTGACTTTAGCAAATCATACAGCCCACTGGTTCTCTCTGTTGGTCTCCCAGCAAATCTTTCTTCTTTAGGGTAACCAACTAGAGGGGGAAAAAAAACCAAACCAAAAATCACGGAAAGCTATGGCATATTAAGATCATTATCCAAGATAGAAAACACATCTCTAAACAGAGAAACCTAGATACAGGCTTTGCTGAAATCTATCTTCAGGACGTAAATGTATTTTTAGAAGTATCTTCTTACCAATGTTATTAAAGCCATAAGATTCTCTTGCTTTGGCTGCAGTGTATTCTGTAGTGGTCCACTTTCCATAGCGGTTTGGATCTACTTCTATCAGGTCAAATGGAGGTTCCCCCTCAAGGATCCAGTCACTGAGGTACTTTCCCATGCCGCCAGCATGTATAATGCCATACCTTAAAAACAGGAAAAAGTCCTGCAGTGCCAAGTCTTTTATATTTAGCTTTTTAAAAACAGTACTAACATATACTATTAACTCAGACCCCAAAGAATTTTCAAATTTGCCCTCTTTTTTAAAAATTTGTTCTGTTTTGTATTCTTTTCAATGATTAAATGCTGCATTAATGGATATTTCTACAGCTCCACTGTCAGCAGCAGAATGTCATTAGTAATGCATAGCAGTTGCAGTGCTCGAGATTATCGAAAGCTATTTCTCTAAAATTTGTAATTTAACTTCTTTCCCACAGAAGTTAACACTTTTAAACAATTAATACTAAATAAAGTTCTCAAACATCTGACATCCCCTAAATACACTTTCTAGTCATAATATACCTTTTCTTTTTCAATCAGGTTTGATTAAATGAGACTCAGATTTTAAATCCACACTGAGACATTCTAGCAGCTACAGTGAGTATTTACATTCCAGTGAAAAGAGCAACAACAGCAAAATCAGGAGATACTACTACAGAGATATCTTTAAGGAATATGAAACACCGGTGGTACTTTTGATATTGCTGCACAGAAAACCAGGGAATGTAGAAGAACTGGGAAGAAAAATAGAAGACTTGTTTGCAATGGTGCCAGAATTTGAGAATTGCCTTTTCCCACCTCATTTACCTTCTCTGTTTCGCACTACAAAGAGAACTGGTTCCATAAAGCTTATGCAAATAAAATTAAAATGTAGAAATTTCCTGCTACGAGTCCATAGCAAAAGCCTGTCCCGTTTCTACATAATGAGTGTGTGAAGAATCAGACTGCAGAAGAAAGACTGTAGAAATCAGACTGTGTTACCTTGTCAGAAACCTACATTAAAGGAACCATGCCAGAGCAAAAGTAGATGCTCAAAAGTTATATTACATTTCTGTACTTAAACATTTTATACATAATTCCAACTATCAAAATGCTTGATATCTTGACATCCATAGGGAAAAATGTGCCAAATGTGCTCCTGCAAGATACCTGAACTGGAAAACTGCACACACAGATTTGCTGTGCTGCAATATCTGCATGTTGCTACTCAGTCTGCATATGATCAAACCATACCATGTAATGTTAAATTACAGGTGCTTCTGTCTTGACACTGAAATGTTTAATGACAAATAATTATTAACATCAAATGATTTAAAACTTTTTTTATAACCTCTATGATACCACCATGTCTTAAAAAAGTTGCCAAAATATCTTTCCATCTAGGGAAGATGTGAACATTAATTCTTAGCTGTTAAATTAATTGTTAGTTGTGCTCCCATGATCACAACAGAAAAATCCTTGAAGAAACAGTAAGTCTGTCCCAAATCAAGTTCACATTAACATGTAGCAATTAAACCATTGACACTCATGCAGAACAATGAAGCTAAAATCAACTTTGCAATCTGAATTGCATGTCTTCAGTTAAAATAGGCAAAGACCTCATCAAAAAAAAAAAGGTAATAATTTTATTCTAATGCATATGCATAAGAAGAATGAATCCATAATATAATGATATTACTATGATACAGTATCTTATCCATTATTCACTTATTTATCTAAATAAAATTGAAACATCAAAAAATTGAGTACATGAAATAATTCTGCTAACTACAGTCAGTACAGTGAGTTCAGCACAAATCATCAGACTCAGCACAAACTTTTATCACTGCAATGGATGCAGGAAGATGAGTGATTGTAAACTGTCAATACAGAGGAGTTAGCTGTTACTGGTGTTAATTCAATTAAGCAATTCTTAGTTATTCATGGGTATAAGCTTTGGTACCATGAAAGCTTATGATGCCTTCAAGTACAGCTTCAGAAAAAATGTTAGCCAGTTTAAACCTGCCTGCGCCATTCACTGCAGCCAAGAGTAAAGGAGAACAGCAAAGACATCGCTGCATGATAGTGAGTCGTGACAGACCAAACACAATGAAGACTTTTAGCTTCAGCTGAAGACTGCTGGGCTGGTAGCAGGGTAACCCCAGGAGCAAGACAGTGCAGGGGAGGCTGCTCTGCTACTACAGGTACAGCCCTGCAACTAGACTGAGAGGCCTCTGCATTCTGCAGAGTTTTGCTGCACTGGCTGAGCAACCCATTGATTTTGTTGCTCTTAGCTGGGCCTACATTATCAGAGATTTTACATTACACAGGGTGCCCAAATCCCTCTTTACCTCAGATAAGAGGGAGCTGATTGTGGAAATACAACCACTGCAATTCTGCTTCACAAGAATGAAATATGTTTTTCAGGGATAAGATATTACAAGTAGTTGTAAAGAGTGGTACAGTGTGGGAATCTCAGCTTTCTTATGATGTAGAGAAAATTTCCTTAATGAACATGAACTCTTTTTTTCCAGCTTTTCTTCTCTCCTTCCAATCCCTTACAGATTAACTTCCCATTGTCCCTGTCATATTCTTGTGTCTTACTTATGTGTCATTGCTTCTCACCCACTTTCAAGTCATTCCATTCCTATTCCTAGGAAATCTGAGTCTCTGCACACTGTGATCTCTTTTCTAGTGTCCTTGTCCCAGGTTATGGAATGGTTTCACTGCTTTGAATTAAACTTTCCTGAATAAAATACTAGCCTACTCTTGTTAATATTTTTAAAGCTGTAAGGAACTAAAAATGGGAAGCATTGAGCAACCTTAATAATAAATAGCGCTACAAGCTCTGCTAACTATACTTAACTTCTTTGCATGTTAAAATGCCTAGCAAGCTGCTAATTTTAGATAATAAAAATCCCCTAATCTAAAAGCACTAAGTCCTCTGTCACAATGTCCCTGCTAGTTGACTGTGAGATAAGGATTTGCTAATGCACACAAAAAATTACAACACTAGTACAACACTGCAGTGACCCAGAAGCATGGAACAGAGAGTCAAAAGTCCCTGAAAAGCAGACATAGCAATCCAGTGACAGCCACATAATTGTGACTTGTGTCTAAACATTTTGAGATTCATCAAACTCCTGAAATAAGTTGTTTAAAGCAAATTAAACATGTAACACTAGTCTTCAGTTTTTCACATGTGGAACTTTGATTCTACTCCCATTGACACCAACAAAGAAAAACATGCTCCAAAGTCTGTCCAGAGTAATGAACTTAAACAATCCTTTTAGTGAACAAGGTCTAGGCAAACCGCTTTTGTAACTATAAGTTCTGCAAATGTTACTGAAAGATAACATTATTTTTTTTTAAAATCCAAGCAGCAAAGGTGAATACCTTTCACAATGAATCATTGCAAAATTACCAAGCTTTTTTATTTTGAGGGCCTCAGAAAGCATGTTAGTGATACTGCCTTATCTTACAATCTGAGGGTTTGTTTGGTTTGGAATGAAAGAAAACTGGAAAAAGCTGAGCTGGATTTTGAACAGCAAATTAGGCAATTGGAAAAACAATGTAAACAGAATGTGTTCAATAACATGTGCTTGGAATTGTATTTGCTTCATTCTATCCACCTTGAATCAATGGTCAAACTAAGACAATTAAAGAGATGTTGGTGTTTTACCACTGACTGCAGTGTAGCCATAATAAATGAGATGCATGTCACATTCAAAGAATACACCGTAATTGGTGGGAGAAAGACACCAGTAAACTACTTATTTCTATTGTTGCACCACCCTCTTTATTTGCCTTCCTCCAACACCCAGCAATGTAATTTTTCAGCTCAACTTTCAACAGTCAGAAACACTGGATTTGTATCCCTAGAGCAGTCAGTCACACGCCATGCTGGAATGTCTTCTATTTAGTACGCCTGCAGTTCTTCACACAAAACTGTATACTGCACATTCATTTTTGTCCAGCTTCAGTGAAACCAGTTTTACATACAACCAACAACTCTTAAATATATTGTAAATCAAAGCAAGAAATAAAATTAACTGGAAAGTATACTTTCAAACCCAGTACTTTTGTGACTTTAAGTTGCTGCACAGACAGTACAAAGTACTACCATTTCTTGTTGCTTCATAAAGTGTCACAGATAGTGGCCTCCAGATTAAAAGGAGAAAACAAAAAATTACTGAGACTATTGAAGTAAGAGAGAAGGATGAGCTTACATTATGCAGGTTGTTGGTTACTAGGACTATTTGCAATTACATTTAACACAAACTATGTGCAAAACAAGTCCTAAGCCCACAAAAATGCACAAAGCTTGAGCTGACTACTATTTTAACAATATGACAGACAAAAATTGTCGCAAAGAACTTACCCAAAGCCAATAGCAACCCAGTAATTTCTGACACCCTGATGTGGTCCCACCATAGGAAGAATGTCTGGAGAATAGGTGATAGGACCTGCAATTGTGTTTACGATGTCTGCTTTTCTCAAAACAGGAACCATTTCCATAGCAGCCTCAATATGCTCCATTATTCTGTCTAAATCAGACTCAAAAAGTTCTTTTCCAAAACCTGCACAAATATTTGACTCTTATTATATATACTTACTTGCACAGAGAACACATACATTTTAAATACAGTTATAGTATCTAGTATATATAAAAGTTTTATGGGAATAATCAGTGCATATGTTCAAGCCTTTGCCATCCTATACAGGAAAAATGGCATGCATAAAACCCTAGTTACCTGCAGGATCAAGTTTATTTGTCACTGCAATTATAGTATCCTTTACACATATTTGTTTAACCCTAAGGTCATGCAAATTCAACAATGAAGTAGAAAGGAAGTTAAGACACACAGAAATTTTCTTCTACATTAATAAGACCCACTTATTTTTCTCAACATGCCAATAATTTGAGCAGGGGAAAAAAGATACTTCCATGTATCTGCTTATGATTTCCATGAAATCATATGAATTTCTGGGTATATTTCACCCCTCAGCCTGACTTCTAACCATGGCTGAACATCTTTCTGTAGAGGCACTTGATGCCCCTGGAGAGAGTAAGTTCAGGAAGCTGTCACAGGGCTAACCAAAACTGATCCATGTTAACTGCCTTTCCTTAGGAAACATTGTGATTTTTAAAACAGCAATACTAATGACTTGGTATAACTTTCTGTCTGGAAGTGAATGGAAAGCTGGGGCCTAGATATAACACAATGATTTATAATGCTTTTCAGTAAGCAGCTGTATGACATAGCTAGGATATTTATGTGTTCTATACATATCTACAGCTCTCCTGCACTTATATCCAAGCACAGCATTTTGTCTAAGACATTCCTTTGCTGTTCCTATTTGAAAATCACATTGTCTCTGGGGTAAGAATAAATATCCAGAGCCCTTGTCAGCATGCTGCAGAGAACCGTAACTTAGAAAAGTGTCTATTCAGGAAAAAAAAGCTATGTATCACAGATTTGGTGACTGCCTCTAATCAGAAAACAGAAGCACCTCTTCAGGAAGTAGGCTAAGACTATATTGTAGACGGCTTTTCATATGTTACATTTATATTTCTACTTTTTATCATTAGGGTTACAACTATTCTTTGAAAAAGATTTTCGCATTACAATCATGCATTGTAAATATTTTGCAATTTCCGTCACATAAGGCTCCATGACCGCCTGGGATTTTGCACATTAAAATGTGTGCTAGTGTTTATTATGTTTAAAGATTTAATGTTCTCAGTCACCTGGTGGAACTCCATTTGTTACCCATGACTCCTGCAGCTTCATCTTCTCCTCGCTTTCGTATGGGCCAAATAAAAGACCATCCCTTTCTTGCCTTAGATAATACGACCCTTCTAAGTCACGAATCACAGGTAATTCTGTTTTTAGGGCTTTCACTTCAGGGATAGTTGATGTCACAACATACTGATGATGAACAGGTATGAGAGGGTGCTGCAGGCCAATCATCTTGCCTACATCACGGGCCCAGAAGCCTAGAGAAGAAAAAAACAAAACCAAACTAGAAATATTCAAACACTAATTTAACTGAATGGAAAATGACAGTAAAATATTTGCAGTAAGCACTGTGCCTTTATGTGTGACAGGTTATTTCCCCACATACTTCTAATCCTCACTTTATTTCTCATATTATCTAGCGTATTTTCCCTCCATAATTCCATGTTCTTTTTTCCTAATTGTACTACTATATATTATTATAGTATACACATATTACAAAATATAATTGGTAAATTATAAATTAGGCTTCTAAAAGCCCAGAAGAGAATTTAATTACAGTTCCACAAACCCCATGGCTTATTTCAGTAAAGCAGGTCTGCAATATACTCCTGCAAAGTTAGAGACACTTAAAAAACAGAATAAATTCATTCACATCATAAGGGTTAACCGAGCCTCTTACTATCAACCAAATGAGCTACTATGCTTTACTAAGACAGTGGTCAAGTCCTAACACTCCAATAGGCTAAGGCAGTACTTTTCAGGCAGCTGACCTCGAGAACTGGAGTTCCTCTCCTCTATCACATGCATCATGTGACTCACATTAATTATGTCTCTCACACAGCAATCAATTCATTATGATGTTTGTATTGGTGAATAGTCAAGTCTGCTCTCTCACAGCTGTCCAATCAGAAGTTCTGATACAGACTGTGACCAGAAAAGGCAAGCAAAAATTTCCCTGCCTCCGAAGCTGGTTCAAGATCCTTCATGCATACCATGAGATGGAAGTTAGAGAAGACCTAATTCTCCTCTGTTAAGGTTAAGCTGGTAAGGCACATTCACTTAGTGAGGTGCCTGTGTCAGAATGAAGGAGTGGAAGCCACTTAACTGCCAAACACTAGTTTGGATTCTGCATCATGGCTTACATCTGCTCTGAGGCTGGAATATAACAGACTTGGGAATCAGACAGGTACAACTGAGTGGAACAACAGCTGCTCTAAGACACTTTGAATATCCGTAAGCTCCACTCTCCTGACTTTTAGATCAGGGAGCAGAGGTGTCAGGAGTGGGAAGGAAAGGGGAAAATCCACTGAAATAAGAGTTTCAGGAGAGTCTGGGAGTGAGGGCTGGAATAAAACAAAATGAAAGACAACGAATAGGTAGCAGGGCCTTCCAAGTAAAAGGCTGTGTGCCATATGGCACTCAGTAAAACAAGGCAGGTCAGCCTGGTTCCTGTGTAACCACCTGACTCCAAACTGCTTAAGACAAAATATCTTCAGCAAGATTTTCTACCTAACACAGCTGTCCTTTCTCCTTCATCATGCCTAGCTTAATGTGCAACTTCTCTTTCTTTTTGCTGTTTGCCTGTCTTAACCAAATTTTCCTACCTCTCTCTTCAATTCCATGCTCTCCAAGACCTGGTCAAAGTTTCTCAGTGCCCCAAGGGCACCAAAAGGCAGAAATGATCCTGAATAGCTTTGCCTGGGACTTCCACCCATACCCATGGGCACAGGAGTCCCACTCCAGGTCAGCTCAGGTCCTTTAGAACCTGTCTGAGCTGGTTTGATTGTGTGCCTGTTTACAGCTCTGTCACAACCATGCCTGTGCCTGGCCATGGAACACATTGATCCAGACCCTGATCCATGGACTACTTCTCAGCTTGACCTCAGCTCAGTCTCAACTCTACAGTCCTGCCAGTTGATTAATGGGCACCATTTGACCCTGGTTATCGTCACCAAGCCTGTTCCTGACCTGTGGTCACATTCCTGGCTTGGCCTCAGCCTGGCTTAATCACTATGGATCTGACTGTGCTTCATCTCCACAAGTCCATCTGGAGGCCTGGACTGCGAGCTAACCCCAGCTGCAGGTCCTGGGCCTTTCCTGCTCTGTCCCCTGTGCCCTGCTGGACATAGCCCTTGCTGGCTCAGCCAGCCCTGTTACCCTGCTTGGCTCCCTGTCCTGGGGAAGCAGCCGGTTCACACCGCTTGCTGACATTAACTGGGGAATACAACCTCTCACCTCTGGCATGGCTTAAAGCCAGGACAATTAAGAAAGTTGAATTGGGCTGTGCTGGCCTTGTGCCATTCCCCCATGCCAGGATGGCTGTCAGTCTCCTATCTAATATTATGAACCAGCCTCAGGGTCTAACACCCACAGTTTTTTAAAATGCAGTTTCCAAGGAAAACGTTTTCTGTGGTGACTCACTTAACAATTACTGACAGCCAGCTAAGGCAAAGCAGAAGAGAAAATCCAGCATCACCTTCAAGGGATCTGTTCCGCTAAAAGCCCCTGCCCAGTCAATGCCAGAAACCAGCACCTGTGACATAATCATATGTAAGGCTTTTGCTTCTAAATGGCACCTCACCATTTGGAGGAGACTCATTGCCAGAACACTTGTTACATCAGTTAAATTGGTTGAGGGATGATCATGACATAATCATACAGAGTGAGTGATCCAAAGCATCCTTTAAGGCTACTGAAACATGATTTATGTTCTCCTACACAGAAGAAAATGGAAAAAAAATTGAAAAATCTGCATTTCTAGCATATGGGCAAGGGTTTCCTTCATTACACACGGCACACACGAATGTGGATTTAAGTGGTGATTAACAACCTTTAGGGAACTTCTTTTGATTTGGGCATTTCCGTGTCACCTACAAATAAAACTATTTTAAGGTAAGGTCAGCCAATGACCCACAGAGGAGAGGAAAAGGTGAAATAGCAGGAAATTAGGTCTTTGAAACTTAGCTTTGTTTCTTTCTCAATAATAAGAAATTTCTTAGCAATTAGATTTGTTGAATAACATTACAAATACAGCTAATTTTAAAATGTTTTTGAGTAAGACACAAATTAGGTTTGTTTAGGTTTAGGTTTGTTTAGGTTTGTTTAAAACAAAATCTCCAGTACCATACTTCTAAAAAAAGTCACACTTATGATAAGTGCTTTTTTAATTGTTTAAAATAACAAAAGGTGACATTTACGAAAAGAAAAATATTACAGTTTCTTTGTTTAAGGATTTTGAACAAAAACAAAAACGGCAAAAGGAAGAATATATTCTCTAAAACAAAATCCTAATTGGAAACAGATGTCAAGTCCTATTGCACATAATAGAGATAAATGAAGGCATACATTATATCTCTAGGCCATTTGTGAAGATTAAATTGTAGACACTGCAAACATCTGATGCTGAAATATCTAGTGGTAGTATTACTTAACATATCTGTCGAAGTATGTAATCAGACTATTTCTTGGTTTTGAAAAAGACAATCTTCTACCACTACTATATATAAATGATCGTATATACAGTATGTACATGTCTGAAAATACATGCTTATATACACACACCCACACTGTATATATAAACCAAATTCACTATTTTTGCAGACTTTAATCAAACATTCCATTATAAATAGGCTGCAAATAACTTCAGCAGGCTCAGTATAGTTACTTCATGTCAGGGATTATTTATTAGGCATCTGCTTTCTTCTAAAATGGAAATCTCACATAAGGAACAGCTAAAGATTGGTTGAAACTAGTTTGTTCCAGTCCTGCAGCAGATGTGAGTTGCAGGGTGAGGCGGGGAGGGGGAGAGGGAATGTAAAGAGCCTTCTGATGTATTTTTCTTTGCAATATGAACCTAAAATGATACAAGTCATGATCTGTTGTGGAATGAGGTAAGGCTGAGAAAAAGACTGAATATTATCTGAGAAAACGTTTATAAGAGAGCTGTGCTATACAGTATTGGTTTTACATCATGAGCCAGAATGTTAAGCAATATGTGCTTCAGATATTCATTTTGGGTGAACAGTTAACTACACAGGAGAATTAAGTAAATATATTGTTGCTTTAATAACTTATTAAATAATAAAAAAGACTTATGAAAAGCTCACAAGGGTGCATTTTAATTTTTGCAAGTAAGCCCTGAAAAGCACTTACCAGAAAACCCTGCCTAATATCAATTTTATGTTAGCCAAGAAAGATAACTACACTACAAAAATGTAAGAAAATTACTACGTCTGTGATACTTCATCCATATAATGCAGAGCCAATAGTTAGGAATAATGAGTGTCTAGAAGACTGTGGCCTAAATAAGTCTGATTGCCATGAGATCTGCCTTTCCATTTCATAATCTTGGATCACTTCCTGACCAATATAACTGCACTGTGTAACAAATGACATAAGAATCCTATTTGTAAGAGAGCTTGTGATTTTGTAACTGAATGCTGTTCCATAATTCATGCCTGAAAGCTATGAATTGGCAGTCCAAAGGCAGTCAAATATTGCCACCTCTTATTTTCCAAGTGCTTGATTCAGTGATCTATATAAATTTTTTAAAATTTTGTTTCCCTGTTTGTGTAGTTGATTGCCTTCTAAAAAGCATACTAAACTCCTCTAGTCCTCTTCCTCTCCAAAAGTCATTATGTGGCACTAATGAGCAAGCTTAGAGCCTCAGATCCTTGTTACTTTAGCGATATATATAGCAATAGCAGGTGATCACCTATGTGTGGAAGGCATATGATATGAAAGAGCATTTTTCAATGGATTTTCCAGTAGGTCTTTACCAAAAGCCTGAAACGATTTTAAGACAGGGCTGTCTATATCCATTACTCTGAAAGAAAGATCTGTAAAGCACATCCCCTGAGAGTCCAGCTGTTTTATCCCACTCTCTCTAAATTTTTCTCTTTCTTTTTCTTGCTGTCTCAAACTCTACTCTTACTCCAGTCCTTACATCCTTCTTCCACTATTTTGTCACCATGTGCCAGTCAGTCTCCTTTGTTCCTCAAGTTCTGTTCCAGCAGCCTTCTCTTCCTTGCAATCCACTCCCATACACCCATCTTTGCTATTACATATTATACCAGTCTTTCATAGTTAAACAGCTCAGTTTTCCGCTCAGTTTCACATACAACCATTCCTTGAGTATCCTTACTAATAATTTTGTCTGAAAAGCTCCTAGCTTCAGTTTCCTTAATGAAACATATCAGATACCTTCCCACTATCTCCCTGGTGTCATTCCCACTGCTGCCATCCCCACTGCTGCCATCCCCTCCTAGTTTGAGCTTCCTTATTCAGCAAGTCCTGCAGCGTGCAACTGTTCCACTTGCTGCCAGTGCTCCTAAACAACTCCAGAAATCTTTCCAAGGCATTTTGCTCTCCCAGCTTATTCCCCTTTCAGTCTAATTCCCTCATAATCCCAACTGCCAGCCATGATATTCTACCCACCAACAAGAAGAGTCCCTGTCTCACTTAACTTCTTAATTTTATCTGTCTTGCACTAGAAATAGGTGCTTTTATTTTTTTTCTGTTCCACTGAAAATATACAGAAAGGAATTATAAAGACATATTCTTGCTCTCAATTCACTTGTACCATCTGAGTGAGAAAGACAACTTGAAACATCACAGCCTCCAACTGAAGCCTGATTATTCACTGTTGTGGGAGGTATGCAGGACTAATGCCGTAAAAATGCAGACATGATCCAGTTTGAGGCAGAGTCAGCAAAAATTTAATCTATGTGATAAATATTCAACATGTTTTCAAACAATTGAAAACAGAAAACTTTCTATTAGGAAGCAGAAAGCACACTTCACATAAGATCTGCCAACAGTTTCACCAATAATATGTTTTTCTATACTCATATAAAGCAGAATAAAAATAAGTGAATAAGTTTAGATTGAATACAGGTTTTTAGACCTATTAAGTTGCTTAGGAAAATAAACACAAATCTAAAGGACACTTGCCCAAAAGTTCTTTGATGCAGAAACATCAGTTAGGCTTCTTTAACACAATGAAGAAAAACATTCACATATATAAATACAAGCTCCTCTGAGTTAGGCAATTTCTATGACACGAAAAAAATGCACTGTTAAGCCAAGCACACATTTAAAACATGACTCAAAGGACAACAAAAAATGTTCAGTTTCAAAAATATGTGGATAGCGTTACATCTCAGAGGAAGATAATAGTGAAATAGGCAAGGTCAAATCCTCAGTCTCTTCAAAGAAACAGTGAAGATATTTCTACTTCATTAGTACGTTCCATCTCCCTTTCTAGGTATGTTTCATTAGATTTTAGAGGACTGCGTGGACTGTTCACCTACTGGGCATTGGAACAGGCTCCACAGAGAAGTGCTCATAGCACCAAGCCTGTCTCAGTTCAAGGAGCATTTGAACAACTCTCTCAGGCACGTGGTGTGAGTCTTGGGGATGTCCTGTGCAGGGCCAGGAGTTGGACTCAATGATCCTTGTGGGTCTCTTCCAACTTGGAATAGTCTACGATTCTGTGACTCTAGACATTAGACTCTCTTCTACTCAACTTACTGTAGACCAGTAAAGGTCTCTTTTGCTACTAAAATCTAGCAACGCAGTCTGATTACTACCTGCTGGAGACAAATCACAGTAAATATTTTTAATGCTTATTCAAGGGCAATTAATAAATTTTCACCACACTGTGAAGAAATATGTGCAAACCACAAACCAAGTGAATATTCAAAAACATATATATTCCTTATACTTTTAACCCACATAATTCAGTACAGGTGCTTTATGCCAGCTAGCTTGTAAATCTGAAAAGCACTCAAATGCTTATGTTAAATCCTACCTGCAGTATTCACAACTCTCTTTGCTTGAATTATTCCAAGAGGAGTTTCAACTTCCCACGTCCCATCTGATCGGGAGTTCAGATTAGTCACTTGGACAGGAAAATTTAATTGAGCACCATATTTTCTGGCTCCTGCAGCCAAGGCCATAGTTAGAGAATAGGGATCAATATGACCATCTCCAGGGTTATACAGGCCAGCTAAAACCTACGTGGAGGCAAAACCCCCCAAATGAAAGAAAGTAAAATTTACCAAAATTAGATAGTTTTTTAAAAAACACTTTCTTCCTTGAATATAGTAAACTTTAAAAAGGCAAAACAAATTTTCAAAATATATAATAGTATCAGCCTCTACCCAAGACAACAATGGCCTATGTGAGTATAATTGCTCAGATCTCCCATGCAATCAAAGGTTGCAATGCTTTAATATTAAAATACCATAGACATAGTAATTAATAGCATGTATTCTAACATACAGTATGCACTAAAATTCACAAGATTCTGATTTTAGGCTATGACACATCTTTCTTTCATTGAAAAACAAGAAAACTGTTGTATGATTTGTATAAAGAAAGGGGACCGTACATGTATATATCACATGTATATCTGACAGACCAACATTTAATTGCAAGGGAAGTTATATTTCATAAAACTGGTGTCTTTACCTTATCCATGTTCAATAAGGGAAATAGTTCTTGCACTTTCTCAGGTGTGATTAGATATTGCTCTGTTGGGTGCCAACCAGTACGAGTCATTTGGTATTTGAATTCATCCACCCTAGTAGGGGTTGAAGCAATTCTGATACTGCCAGGCTGATGAAACCCCACAGGCTAAATCAAAGAGAAACAGCAAATTACTGGAAGAACCTTTACTGATTGCCATATATGTATTTTCCTGTGCTAAGGGAAACCTACAGGAATTTTTCCACTAACATCACTGAAAAAAATGCAAGTAAGCTGTGGGCCCTTGAAGGATCAGGCCTTTGATAGAGACTCCTAGATAAAATAATTTTCAAGAAGTTATCAAATTAACTCCCTAAGTTAATGCATACTATCTTCAAAACAGTTGCAAGAAGCATTTACTGAATTCCATGATACATTCATTTTCACTAACAACTAATTAATATTTGATATATGCACTCATGCACTTTCAAAAATAGAATCAGATACATCTCAAAAACAAGTATATATTATATATTTTATTTTAAAATCTATATTCTGCATAATTTCCTACTGACATGTTGCAGAGTTTATTTAACTAAGTGCCTTTATAAACACAATGAAAAACCACTCGCCTTTTTAATAAATTAAACATCCTTACAGAGCTGGACACTGAATGCTTATTTTCTTCACTTTTTATATTTTACCTCACAGGACAATAATAGGGCTGAATAAGTCCTTTACTGGAACTCACAATGATAATCTGATGTGGCAGTTTATCTAGTTGAGTAGTAGAAAGAAGAAAAAAGCATTTTATGACAAATATAAAAAATATCTGTCATATACATATATGACAAATATTAAAAAATATAAAATTTGTAGACTAGTACAGTGAGGTTCAT
Organism: Orthonyx spaldingii; assembly: GCA_013397795.1. NCBI lineage: Eukaryota > Metazoa > Chordata > Aves > Passeriformes > Orthonychidae > Orthonyx > Orthonyx spaldingii. Next base: position 941,652 of record VZTJ01004568.1, read on the forward strand.
TCAATTTCTGCTGCCATCTGAAGCAAGCACAAGTTTAATAAATGAAATCTATATGGCTGAGAAATGCCAGATGAAAAAGATGACTCCTGTGTTTCTCTGCATATTCATTCCTTAAGTCACTAAATAAAAACACATCTCTGAAAGGGATGGGAAGAATTGCAGCAATCTTCTCAAGTACAGGCAGCATCATATCATATGAATTTTTAAGCGGACATATTTAAGGCAGGAACGTATCATAATCAATCCGTTCATTCCAGATTCCTGATGCTATTTTAGCTCCTTTAACAAGTTAAAGTTGCAGACTCTCTGCTGTGTCTTGAGATGTTTTATGAGCACCATTTTCCTAAACTGTAGAGGGATCTGGGAAACCGTCTACAATATGTAGTGACTTGGCATGCAGAAGGATGTATTTCAATAAAAAGGGACATACTCCTACTTCATGTTATTATCAACTATGCTTTTTTTAAAGACTTTTACTACAGTTGACATTGCTCTGAATTAACACTTCAAAAGTGGATTACCTGACCAGTCTCTTCTTCCAGCTTCTCATAGAGTTTGATGCTGTAAGCATGGATTTTCTTCAGGTTTATTCCAGGATGAAAATAGGTAGTTAAACCAGCCTCAAATAAGAAATAGGAACAACATAGATTAGAAATGAAGTGTTCTTTCCTTTCTCCCAACTGTCATTTAAAAAGGAACTGCCAAGATACTGTAAAGAAAAACAACACATGGATAGAGCCAACTGCTACAATAAAAATAGTACTTTCTCTACTTATACCGTTTTTGTTTTCTGCACAGGTGTTTTTCCATCTGTCTTTTCTCATCAAATTTGCCAACCCATGATACTGTTGCAGTTGTTCTCTCCTATAGTTTCATTTCTTCCTTAAATTACTCAGTTGACAGCTTCAAATCTTTTGAAAGAGACATACATTCATTTCTCATCAACTAAATCAAATTATAACTCTAAATGTCCTGTATTAAGGTCTTTTCCTTCTTATAAATGGAGATGGGAGAGAAACCAAACCTTCAGAAAGACCAGATCTTCACAAGAGTTTTTACATTTCTGAGGTGTATGCAGTGGGGCAGTGGAAGAAGACATTCTCCTATTCTCAACAGTTGTCTCATGTGGCAGTTAAAGAGCAATTGCTGCATTTTAGAAGTCATTTAAGAAATTATGGTATATATTTTGCACATCACTTTACCAGGTTTGACTTTACAAATCTGTCAATTTCTTTCAGATTTATGCAAAGGTAAAAATCAAGACGTTATTATAGCCTCTTCAATGTTTAAGGAAACAATTCACTTGCCTACAATAGAGATGGCTGCACCAACCTAACGACATTCATAATTGTAGACAGAGTCCTTAAAAAATCAGAATTAACATGTTACTGAAGTTAAGCATATGTCTTTGTATGTCCTGAACTTGTCAACTCACTAAAACTCTTCTTCAAGCGAGACAGCAGAAATATAAAACTACCATAGGTTTTCAACATAACTACACTGATTTAAATATTTTATATACATAGTACATTTTGTGCTAACTAAAATAGAGTTTATTCATACATTAAGGTTGCTTCCATTACGGGAGGTAGACACTGGAGTCCACCTTTGAGTTCACTGCCATTCTGAGAAAAAAAGACATCAGGAAATTCATAGGTAAAAAGTGACACACATTGCAGAGTTTTGATAGTTTCCTTCTGAGTTGCCCAGTATGTATAAACATTAAATACTGTTAATTTTAACGTGTCAACTCTGTTCTGTGCTACACTGTGCACACTTCTGTGTATTTTGAGGATTTAACTTTTAAAGCTAGTGGAATACCTGCAAACATATGAATAACAAAAGCAAGATTTAGTGGTCATTAAAGATATATTTTAATTCAAACTAATTTAATTATGCTAGGAAGCTATTAAATGCTACAATTCTCTATAATTATATGAATATAAATGGCATTAATTAGGTCACACGTCCTCATTTTTTTAAACCATGACCTCTTCTGCCCCATTTTTCTGTAAGCAGATTCACATCTAAGGATATTTTTCTTCAGAAAGTTAGCTTCAAATTGTTCTTAGCAAATAGCTTACACTCAGATAACTTTTCCATCAAAAACCATAGATCATAGTCACTGACATGACAGGTACTCGGTATCTTCATAGCAAAAGGGTCATTACTGTCTGGCATTGCTGATTGTATGTCTTGATGCCAGCCATGGTGTTGAAAGCTGTGCCTACCTTTGTGTGCATGAATTTTATCTTTCTGATATTTCAATTTATATATGATATCATAATGCACCAGGTTACTGAAATGCCCAGATAATCTGATGGGAAAGAGTGTAAAATTAATCATTTGTCATTATCATATTTTTCAGTTTTATCCATGTTCTTTTCATAAATTTGACACTAAGTATATTTGGCAATGTTCATTATCTCAACAACCTGAGTTTAAGAACTGATCACACAAACTGTAGGAGGAAGATTCATCTAGTAAGGGCCCCATCAAGCCCAAAGCAAGCATGTTGGTTTCAGGAAGTCCCTGGGCTAAATTAATAGTCTGGAAAAAATATTCCTTGTTCTTTTCTTATTATCATACTAGATCATTAGCATCCTACAGGACCCATAGAAGACTAGATATTTGACTAAATGTGATTTTTACCTCATTTGATACATGTGCATTCACACTGTGAACACATTTATTTTAATTACCTTAGACTAAACCCCAGGGCTGTTTCACTGCAGAATTTTTAGCTAAAACTCGTTTGATTCTTGAAAAATACATTCTAAGGGTCTTTTTCAGTGTGTACAGCATGAAGAAATAAATTAGGCATTGAAAGATTTAAATTTCTTTCTTCTTAGTCATGTACAATACCTAAGAATAATTAATTTACTTCTAATTGCAAACTTTGTTATCTCATATAGTTTTTACTGTATTCTTTTTTTTTAAATGTAAACATTTTCTGGCCTTCTGTTATTCTTCCAAACATAATAATACATCTTCTATACGTAAGGAAATTCCATTTTAGTGATCACTATTAGTGTAGTCATTCTGAACTAAATGAGCCACAAATCACTTTCAAGTTAGCTACAAATCCATATATAATGAAGAGCATTTAATTGCAGGAATTAAATAAATACTTCAATCTCTTACACTTTCAAGTGAAGAATTTTAAATGTATTTGATGTCTTTTGGGTTGAGATAGCAAATGGTTCTGATTTCAAGAGTGCAACTGGGAGACAACTATAACCTGATTTCACTACATAAAAATTAAGATAATAAAATAATAAAATAATTATAATGAAACAAATAGATTGAATGGGCCCTCAGGAGAGCTGCCTTAAATTTCATATTCAAAGCAGGGTCAGCTACAAGATCAGACCACATAGCTCAAGAGCCTGGCCTTTGAGAATCTTCAAAGACAGAGGCTGCTCTACTTTCCTAGCTAAGTATGGATCTTCGCATTGGGCCTTGCTAAATTCCATAAAACTGCCCTTTCATCCTTCCAGCCGGCCTAGGTTCCTCAGCATGGCTGCCCAGCCCTTGAGTGCATTGACTGCTTCTCCCAGTTTGGTGTAAACCTCAAACTTGGATGAGCACGAACTTTGCCACCTACTCCAAACTACTGATAAAGATATTAAACAGGATGGGTCCCAGGACAGATTCCTGTGACACTCAACTTATTTCCAGGCTTTGGGTACAGTATGATCTATTCACCAGCACTCCCTAAGCCCAGCCATCCAAAGAGTCTTTTAACTTTCTAGTTGTCCAGCCATACAGACCACAACATCTTCAGTTGAATACATGGATAGTATAGGAAAGGGTGTCTAACTTCTTGCTCAAATCTAGGGAAGTGACACCCACTGATCTCCCTTTGTCTAAGAATTCAATCATTTCATAATAGACTGCAATCAGATTCAATCTGACATGATTTATTTTTGGCAAATTTATCTTGACTGTTCCAAAATCACATTTTTTCTCCTTGATGGATCTGGAACTCATTCAATGATTTTTCCCAAGAACCAAACTATGGCTAGCTGACTTTTAGCTCTTCTGCTCAGTCCTCTGGCTTTTCAGAAGGAGTCATACATATGCCCTTCTCCAAATCTTTGGCACCTCCACCAACTTCAATAGTCTTTCAAATGTGATCCATCTGCAGCCTTGCATTGCATCAACAGCATTATTGGATGCAGCCTGTCTGGTCCAATGTATGAGCACGCACCAAATTACTCCAGTCATCCCTGCTCTGGTCCCCATCTGCTGCCAGTAGCCACTCTTCTCCTTTAACCCTGAGGCCTGAGAAACCCTGTCAGGCAAAACTGAGGCAAGAAGGCACTGAGGCCTTATTAGCGTACACTGTGACTGAATTACTCACCTCATTCAGCAACAGTTACTTATTTTCATTTTTCAGCCTTTTACTATTAATGCAGCAGTAGCAGCAGTTCTCATTGCCTTTATTTTTCCTTACAAGTCTTAAATATAGTTGAGCTTTAGCTTTCCTAACATACCTTTCATATGCTCAGGTAACTTTTCTAAATTGCCCCATTTGCAGCTTTTTCCTACTCTATCACCAGTATGCTGTGTTTTTCTCTGGAACTCAGTTATGAACTCACTCTGGTCCATCTGACTTCCCACTGCATCTACATGCTTTCCTGAATTTCAGAATGAACTATTTGTGTAGTTGAAGGAGGTTTTCTCTAGGCTTTATTCTATTTTTCTAAGACATTTTGTTATTACAGGTAAATGTGATCTGGAAAAATAATTTAAACCATGGCCACTTTGTTATGAGAATTGGCACAAATATTTTAAAGCATTTTTATAGTTGAAATTTTTAAATGTTGAAATATTCATGTATCAGTTTTGTTCTATTTCAATCAGTTTCAGATTTTATTCTAATACCATTATTAAATTAGCTTTCTGGAGGAAAATGTTATTAACACTGTTGTGTACTAAATTCTCTCTTCTTGCAAGTTTAACCAAATTGTAACAAGTTATTATTTGTCTTGTGCTGTGCTTTCCTGTCAGCAGCAAAATCAATTGCACGTTGCAAGAAAAAAGTGTAATATAACATATAATAACTTGCTCTGTTATACCTTTTCATAACTGTAACATAAAAATGTGCATACTTTTTGTGCTGTTTCAATAGTGCACATGAAAGTCAACCAAATTTATCTCAGACCTGAACGGTGAAAGGAAGTTTTGGCAGCAACACCAGCAGGAATATGATCTATCTGGAACACAATCCTGAGCTGTGGCAGGACTTCCTGGATGGTGAAAGAGGTAAAATGTGGTATAGTGCAGAAACATCTGAACCAGACTTGCAACATATGTGGCTGCAGGCAATGTGGTATGTGCCATTTCATGTCTTAACAGTACCTGTAATTGTCATCTGTATCTAGTACTGTATCACCGTGAGGAAAACACTGATAAATACACATTATCTGGTATAACAAGGAACTCACAATCACAGTTTTGATCTTTCTAATCATCTGAAACACACTTATCAACGTTTTCATCTTCACACAAAGTCCTCTGAGTTCAATGAAAAGAGACTATACCATGTAGTTATCCATTTTAACATGGTGCATAACTAGGTGTCTTGCTGTGTTAATCACATCAAATTCTGTTCTAACAGGTGTCACAAAGGCAGTCCTCTCTATTGTGGTAGTGCAGGCATTTTCCCTGCTGAGCTCCAGGTCCCTCCTTACCTTTGAAACTGAGCCTCACTCGGGGCTGCAATGCTGCACTCAATAAGAAGTGTGGCCACAAGTAACGCAGGAAGGGTTTCTTTAACACTGTTATGATCAGTAAGTTAGGGTGAGCGAGTGTAACAACAAGGATAAAGGAAACATTCAGTAACAACATCCCATTCCTGATTCTGATTCCTTATTCAGCTAGGGGATTTTTATTGTTTTTTACAAACATATGGTTTTGTATATGCATTGGGTAAATAGAATTCAGTCTGTGCCTCACTCCTGTACTTAAGTCAAAGTACTCTGAATATTTTGCAGTTATGATTCAATACACAAGATGCCTGATCTGACAGTTAGCATGGCATTGCTCTGTTTGTTGAACTGTTGTAGGACTGTCCAAAAGACACACAATTACTGAATGTTGTTTCTTCTTACTACATACAGTGGTTTTTTTTGCTTTATTTATTGAAAAGCAAGTAAAAGGAAGCATACTACTTGTACACTGCAGGCAGTGATTTCTTTTTTAAAATTTCATTTTTTACTATTGTTCTTCCAAAAAGCCCCAAACACACAAAACATCTGCACTAAGATGAAGCATTTCAGACTTCAGACTTTCTCCCCTGGGAGAAGTATGAGAATACAAATAAAACATAATACATTTGAGTCATCCTCCTTAATTTGTCCCTGAAAGGTAAAGTATTGCATAAATGCTCTACTGTATTAACAGTGCAGATCTGGAGACATCAGTCTTGGGTTTCTGCTCTTTTCTATTGCACACACGGATAACAATCTCCCAATATGAGTTAAGAATAGATAGAAATGAATGCAAGAAGCATCTATTATTTTATTATTCTGGCAAGCTTTATTTAATTTTGTTACATTATCTACTCCAGATGTAGATTCAGAAAATATGTAATTACATAAATGCATGTTGTGCACCAGTATGACCATGTGATTAACATTATTAAAGGAGGTGTTCCTACTCTGCCATTATTACATTTATGTCTTTTTAGTTCTTTTCCTTAGAACGCAGACAAATATTCAGACTTTAAAAACTCACAGTGTACATTTGTTACCTTTGCTCCTCTAAGATTTGATGTAATGTCAGCAGTGGCAGGAAAGAAAGACAGGGAATAAAAAGGTAATGAAACTCCCACCACCATTACAAACACAAACTGCTGCTAATTTGAGAGATGAAGAAAACATTTCTTACTGCATGCCAGGTAGATCCTGCAGTGAGCTCAGATTTTTCTAGCAGAACAACATCCTTCAAGCCAGCTTTAGCCAAGTGATAGGCTAGACTCACACCAACACAACCACCTCCGATGATCACTGTGTCTGCTCTGTCTTTTCCTAAGGAAGGAGATGAGGTTTCTTTACTGGAAAAAAAAATACAGACAGTTACAAAAAGGCAATTGCACTTTTTTCCATCAACCATAATACAAGTGGGTTTCTGCTTGGGAGTTTGCACACCTGGCTTAAAACCTAATCTGTTCACTCATATGCACTTCTAAAGTAAATGCTCTTTCAGGGTCATATAGATAAACAGTAGTAATAAAAAAAAAAAAAAACCAAAAAAAACCAACACAACCAGTTTGCTTCCACTTCAACTTTAAATATTATTTATCCAATATACCCTCATATGTACATCCTATTTCTCAAAAAGAAGCTGATGCCTAAAATGACTGTTTCAAAACCCGAGTTTTCCAAAGTGCTGTTGTATGTGCAACAAAAAGTCTTTAAAAAATGTCTACTCAGTAAGGCTCCTTAATAAATTTCTAAAACCAATGTCAGTAGACTACATCAGTGTACACGTTCATGAAGAATGAAGTTTGACACTTACTTTCATGTTCTGTCTATTTTGACATGTTCATAGGTTCACAGCATGTTCTGAGTTGGAAGGTAACCACAACAATCATCGAGTCCAACTTTTAAATGAATGGCCCATGCAGAGACTGAATTCACAATCTTGGTGTTATTTGCACCATGCTCTAAACAACTGAGCCAATCCGATCAGAGTTGGTATGTCCTACTTTGCTTAAGACAAAACATTATAGAAACAGGTTTTTGTCAATGGCTCACACCTGCTGCTCCACATTGTACTTTCACAACTACTTTACTCCGGCATAAACCAGAACTGCTAGCACAGGTAGCTCTGTTCTTCTGCAAGTCAACTGATCTTCCTCTCTACGGCCTCATCCAGACAGCCAAGCAGCAAACTACATGTGGAAATTTATCACAGATTTTTTAAAAGTAATTTTTTCGGATATGATACAAGGTAGGACATAATATTACAGTAGCAATACAGACTACTGTGAAACCACAGTATCTTTCCCTCCAGGACAGTTAATCAATACTCAATTTTATCTCTCCTCTTCTTGTACACTTTCAACTTCTCTGGCAGCAGACTTTCTAATGTGTAACTAGTCTTCCACCTCTTCCACTCAGAAATAAAAGCTACTAGTTTTATGTCTTATGAATGGAGATCTTATGACATTTTAAATGCTATTGCTGGAGGAATATGCACCATGCTTATACACTAGGTGGTGACGAATGAAAAGTAAAATAAGTGGGAGCACAGGACACCACAGGTGTTCTATATTTGGTGCACCACACACTTGCACGTGTTCTTTTTTCTGATTACATATTAATTTTTGCAAGTTAACAGTAAGCTGTTTAACAGCCAGATGTGTGACACTTACACCAGCTCCTCTACTGAATTCTGAGGTACACGGTAATCAAGGTCAAGCATAACTACTTTTCTCATTGTTCGTTTCTGCTGTGGATTTGAGATTGCCTCACCTGCCTTTCAGCTTTTTCACACCCTTGCCCAGGAGGAGCCTGGCAAGACCCCGGGATGCACCTTCCCAGTGAACTACACAATTCACACCGATGTATGATCCTGGCAGTTAAAATCGGTCATTATTTGCTTATCGCTATGGCCCAGAACACAACAGAAGGGGCCTCTGCACATCAGGTCAGCAACGCACGCCCGGCTGTTTCTGGCTTTGGCGCAGCAATGCGAGGCGCAGGGAGGCACGTCCAGGCCACAGGTGCCCCGGCCGGCCGATGGTGGAGCGCCGCAGGCCGGCACCCGGAGCTGGCTGCCGTCACCGCCGCCTTCTCGGCGCATCCCCGACAGCAGCAGCACGGGGGCCGCGCCTTCGGGCGGCGCGGAGCCACGCGCGGACGGCCGCGACGGCGCCCGGCCCCTCCGCC